>JAPKLW010001500.1:35134-60634 GCA_026898455.1 Plectranthus barbatus | reverse complement strand
TAGGGGGCTCCGTGTGTAGTCGGTATGAGTCAAGCAATGTGATTACACCGGAGTTGTATATGTTGTATGCGATGATGAATGAGATTAAGTTCTCTCTGGGGGCAATGTTGATGGATGGTTGGAGTTGGGTAGCTAATATCCGAACCCCTTCTTTTAGTGCTGGTATGATTACTTGGGTGTGTCGTTGTCGGGTGCTTCTACTCCTGCTGTGTATTTGGATACTAATTCTCTATTGGCAGGAAGATTTTTGGTTCCGGAGCAAGGTGGTTATATATATTATAAGTTTGGGAAATTTGCTTTAAAGATGCCCCGTGAGGATTGGACCACGGTGTCGGATTTGAGTGATAGGTCCAACTGGTTGTTGGACTCGGAAGGCCACATGGATGTTGTTGGTGTGTTGTCTTCCGTTGGGTCCTTTACCAATCTCCGGCATCTACCAGAGTAGCAGTTGACTGAACTTTAGGGAGATGGTGAGATATGCAAGCTTACCCATTTCGTTTTGGGATACGCATTGGAAACAACGACTAACATATTAAACTTGGTTCATTCTAAATCGGTTCTTAAGACACCCTGTGAACTCTTCCTTGGATGCAAACCCAGTTTGTACAACTTTAGAGTATGGGGTCGTCTGGCACACGTGCTGACGAAGAAACCTGATAACTTAGAAAGCTGTTCCAAGGTAATGTTGTTTATAGGGTATACTAGGCAAACTAAATGTGGTTAGTTTTACTGTCCTGAGAGTTAGAGAATCGTTGTTAGCACCAACGCTAGATTCTTGGAGGACGAGTATGTGAGAAACCACAAGACGAGGAGTGATATTGTTCTTTAAGAAATTGAAGATGAGAATATGATTCCAAGAGAAGGGGAACGTGCGAACGTGAGTGCACCTGTGAGAGGTATAACACCACCGGCGTGTTCTTCAGTGCAAGGTGCAGAACCACAAGTTGCTGCGCCAACTACTGACACGGAACCGATGCCTAGTCGCAGTGGAAGAGTTATTTTTCAACCAGAAAGATACATGTTTGTGGGTGAGTCTTTGGACTTGAGCCCTGAAGACGGACATGAAGACTCTTACCCACTAACCTACAAGGAGGCAGTGCAGGAGAAGGATGTTGAAAAATAACATGTCATCATGGATTCTGAGATTGAATCCATAACTGCTATGGATGTATACCAGAAAGCTGAGCTGCCTGATGGCTTTAAGGCCATAGGGTGCAAGCGGGTATACAAGAGAAAGAAGGGAGCGAATGGAGAGATTACGACTTTCAAATCCAGGCTGGTGGCAAAGGGTTATAGTCAGAAAGAGGGCATAGACTATGATGGAACCTTTTCACCTGTAGTAATGCTTAAATCCATTCGGATACTTCTTGTCGTAGCAGTGAATTTGGACCTCGAGATTTGGCAGATGGATGTCAAAACTGCTTTTCTAAACGGTTACCTTGAAGAAGGTAGGGACATCTATATGTAGCAACCTGAGGGTTACATGCGCAAGGGTGAAGAACATCTTGTATGGAAGCTTAAGAAGTCCTTGTATGGACTTAAGCAAGCTTCAAGGTCGTGGAACTTATGTTTCAATGATGTGATTAAATCCTAAGAATTTTCATAGTTGGAGAATGAAAGTTGTGTATACCGACTTTGTGTCAGTGGGAGCGTGGTTTTACTTGCACTATACGTGGACGACATACTCCTATTAGGAAACAACGAGGGAGTGGTGTCGGAGATTAAGAGTTGGTTATCTGAACAGTTCCAAATGAAGGATTCGGGAGAATCTGGGTACATCCTTGAGATTAAGGTCTTACGGGATCATAAGAAAAGGATAATAAGCTTATCCCAGGTATCTTATGTGGATACTGTGATAGCCCGATTCAGCATACAACTTGCTAAGAAAGGCTTGATATCTTTCAGACCTGGCGTACATCTTTCTACTGGTCATTGTCCTGAGACACAAAAGGAGAAAGATGAGATGAGTCTTGTACCATACGCATCTGTAGTGGGTAGCCTCATGTATGCATGCTGTGTACTAGGCCAGATATATGTTATGCCGTTGGGATGGTAGCAAGATATCAGTCTAATCCTGGACAGGCACATTGGACTGCGGTAAAGTACATCCTCAAGTATTTGAAGAGAATTAGGATTTACTGCGTGGTTTATCAAAGTGAGGATTTGTGCCCTGTGGGTTATACAAATTCAGATTTCCAAGGGGACCAGGATGAGAAAAAATCGACCTCAGGTTATGTGTTTACCTTGGGAGGTGGGGTTGTATCTTGGAGGAGCACAAAACAAAAATGCATTGCTGACTCCACCATGAAGGCGGAATATGTCGCCGGCTCCGAAGCTTCAAAAGAAGGGGTATGGCTCCGGAATTACCTCTTGGAGTACGATGTGATTCCAAGTTTTCCTAAGAGTATCACAATTTATTGTGATAATTTTGGTATAGTGGCAAACTTGAAAGAACCACAGACTCAGAAGGTGAGCAAACACATAGAGAGAAGGTACCACATCACACGAGAGATCGTATCGAGGGGTGATGTGTAGATCAAGAAGATTGACACTAGAGATAACCTAGCTAATCCACTCACAAAGTGCTTGCCGCAGAAGGTTTACGAAAGACATATTCAGGGACTAGGTCTGAGGTGGATGCCTACCACTTGTAGTGGTTAATGTAATAGCTAGGCTAGATAGATGCACTGTATACTCTGTAATAGCGAGTGTAATTATTGAGTATAAGTGAGATATTGTTGGGTTTTGTATACAGAAAGCATTTATTACAATGAGTATACATTCAACGTTATTTCCTATCTATTAAACAAACTTACATGCGAGTAACAATGGTATCCTCTTATCTCACCGATAGGGACGATCATACTGCGTGTTGTAGATCGCAGAAGGCAGTATGGTCACTTGACCTAGTGAGATATAAATATTATCACAACTGAGATAGCGTACGAGGATAAGTTAGTCGGAAAAAAGTAATCTGTCTTGATTACTTGATATGCTGGTACGTGCAATTACGTATTGATTGGACCACAGTGAGATGTATTCTACTGTCTGACATCAGATAATACAAGATCTTGATCATGATTGAGTCAAAACCCTAACGAAGGTTCAGGGGTATGCACATGTTTACTATTGCTTTGACTTGCCATGGTGGAGAGCCTAAGTAACATGCTCGTATACCTGCATCTTAGGTAATAGCAATTCGTGTATTGCAGCCTGAGACTGGAGTTAGGTTACCATATCCGAGTAAAAGGAAGGGGGCATTCCCTGAGGAGCTCAATAACATTCATCGTGCTAAAGTCCTGCAAGCTGATTAAGTTCAAGCACGAGTGATAAGGTTTGAGTGGTACTGCTCAGGAAATAAGAAATTAATTAATTATGGAAGCTTGTCAAAAGCTCCAATAAATTAATGAATGTCCAGTAACCTTAAATATGGGGATTCTAAAGTAAATGCAGTCCGTTCTCATAGCGTGGTAATAAAGTGGTAAGTTAGTATTAATTCTATGGTGAAAAAGAATTAATATTAATTAATTGTTTGTGTCCTGGGTTGTGGACATGAGATTTTATTAATTCTTAGGCCCACTTCATTATTTGCATTAGGTCCCAGGTCTGGCCCAATTAAATATGCTGAAAGGAGCCCAGTAGCCCATTAGGGTTTGCAACCCTAGATCTATAATATATGGTTCTCTCTCACAAACCCAAGAACATTCAAATCAGTTGAAACCCTAGTTTGAGAGAGAGAGGGGCAGCGCATCTGTGTATCTGGGAGGAGAAGAAATTCGATTCCGGCTTTCACATTCACAGTCCTGTGGAATCCTCACCAGTAGCAGGATTGAACAACACTGGGATATAGATCTGAAGATCTAATCTGGAGAACATATTTTCTCTTCTTCTTTCTTTATTAATTAAATCTAGAAATTAGATATGTTGCTAATTTCTTATTCCGCAAATTTAATTAATTTGTGTGGTTAAATCAAGGGATTGGAATTCAAACTCGAAAGATTGGATCAGACCCTACGAAGTTAAGGTAAACTCAAAATCTACCGCATTAAATTCATAGGAGCATGCTAGGGTTTTATCGTATGGTAATTGTTCTCAACATCCATGAACGGTCCGGGTTTATTTGGATTTGGCGGTTCGGTTCGCCATGAAATCCCTATATATACCTTGATAGATTTGTAAGAAGTTTGAACTTCGCACGCACTATATCTTATTCATATAGAATAGAACACTTATATTTCGTGAATTTAGTTTACTCTAGGGATAGATATTAATCTTATAAATATGCAGAAGTGAATAGATTTAATTTATTAATAATTATATCCTAATAGATCAACTTCCTAGTTTTTAGGGATATATGTTAAAGTTGTTCCTAATTTTAGGGATAAAGATAAATCTTTCATATATCTATCTTTAGTCTTTGCAGTGAGAAATTTATGCACATATCCATATCTGCATGAAGATGCATTCATCTAGGCCTATAAAAAGTGTGTTGGGGTGCAAAAATAAAGTGGACGACTTACATTATTCATCGAGATATCATTCTACAAGGCATTCCAAACCTTCCCTGTGCCTTCAACTTATGAAGTCATTCCAGCCGAAGAAGGATGCTACATCCGGAGAGTGAATCTAAAGGTAGAAGAGTTTGTAGGGTTGAATTGTGTGTTCGTAAGTGCGACTTTTCATAGTTGTAGTCTCTACTTCTATGTAAATTCAAGTTTCTTCGAGGGAGTGAACCAAGAAGAGGTTTGAATATTTATTATTTCAATTTTGATGTGTAAATATTGTTATCATAGTGAAATCTGTTTTTAGCCGTAAGGCTTTTGCGAGTTTAGAGACTCTAAACTCGTGAAAGATAATTCTCTGTGTCTGTTCGGATTTTCCGCTGCATGTTAAACTTTGAATGTGTCAAACTTTGACATTTCTGACATTCTTAACATTACTCTGTTATTTCAAGTTCAGGCTTATTGAATTTTGTCATGTTGAACATTTCAACATCCTGATGCAAATAGTAAACTCGGGCACTAAATCCTTTCAATTGGCATCAGAGCCATGTTCTTGACGGATTAAGTTGTTTGTTCCTAAGTGCGGTTTACTATGATAGGTTTTTCAAGCCCTGCTTGTCGACCACCCATTCTGGAGAGTAATGGGACTAACTACTCTCTGTGGAAGTGTTGAATGAGGATATACATCAAGTCTATAAACGACCGAGCGTGGATTGTTATTTTGAATGGATGGACACCTCCAAAACCAATTATCCAAGATTCTAAGAATGTTAATAGAGTCCTTAACACACTAAAACCTTAACGACATTGGACTGTTGAAGAACGACTTATCTCTAGCTTCAATTCACAAGATTTAAATTCTATACTTGTTTATTTAGATGTGTGTTTTAGATTAGTATTAAAATGCTAGGAAGCACGAGAAGCCTAGTTCATACTTCTAGAGAAATTTGAAGGAATTGCCAGTGTTAAAGAGACTTAGATGAGATTACTTGCTACAAAATTTAAGACTCTTAGGATGTTGGAAGAAGAAACAATTTCCTCATACTATGAGAAGATGAAATCAATGCAAACGAAGCTCATACTCTAGGTAAACCCATCAACAATAAGGGGTTAGTCAACAAAATGTTAAAGTCGCTGCTAGGAAAGTTTAACATCATGATCACTAGAATTGAAGAAGCAAGAGATGCTGCAACCCTAGATATTGCTGAACTAATACGTATTCTAACAACTTATGAGATAAATCTGAAGGAACATAAACAAGAATACAAGGTAAAGAGCATAGCTCTTCATGCTTGAAAAACTGGAAGTGAGGCATCTCCAAGTACAACATATTCAACCTCTCAAGGAGATGAATCTGATGTTGAACTTCTAGACGAAGATAAGCCAAATCTTGTTTTACTTACTAAAAAGTTCAATAAGTTTTTCAAATCCTTGAGAAATGATATAGGAGACTCAAGCTACAGCAAAAGAAGTTCACCACCTATCACTACTCTGTCAAACATCTCAAACACCTCAACTAGTTTATCAAGGAGATGAAGTGATAGATAAGTAAATAAAGAGATATATTCCTTTTCACATAAGAGGAACATTGATGGTGTGAATTGTCATGGCTGTTCTAGAATAGGCCACTATGCAAATGAATGTCCATCTCTTATAACAAGAAGAAAATCCATCTTCAACACAACCTTCAACGATGAATCTGAAGATGAAGATGGAGATGACGAAAGAGAATGTATGGATATTGATATAGAGATCACAAAGGCTGTAAAGATTGAAGAAGAAGCTACTGAAGAGACGAAGGAAAAAGATGTTGATATATCAAACTCCAACATTCTGCCCCTAGAAAATGTTACAAATTGTTATATGCAAACTAAGAATGAACATTCTAATGTTAAATTTTCTTCTATTGTTAGGGTTCAAGAGTGTCAGACTTACATGCCCACACATAGCAACATGGATCAAATATGCCACTACTTGGTAGATAAACGGTGAGAAGAACGGAACAAGGAATTGTCGAAGCTTAAAGAAGTAAAATTAGTACCAAGACGACAAATCTCAAGGTTCGAAGTCCTTTTGACTCATAAAAATCAAGAAGTGGATGTGCTGAAGATCAAGGTATGTGAGACTGATATTATTTTTAAGATCAACAGATGTAAGTCAAAACTTGATGAAATCATGTCTATTAAACCTCTTGATGGCAGTGGATTAGGTTATGAAAAGTCTGAATTCTGTTATGTTAAAGTCTGAGAAGAACTTGATTAAATTTTCCAGAGAAAAGTCTAACATCACTAAGCAACATGTCAAAGATAGATATAAGGGGCGTGTGTGTGTCATTACTGCAATAGATTTGGACACATAAAAACTTTTTGTAGATTAAGAATTGCTAATGAAAGGAAAATTAATAGAAAATGTGATAAAAAGGATAAAACACGCCTAGTACTGTATACTTCCCTGAAGACTAATGTTGCAGGTACTTGGTACTTTTACATAGGTTGTTTTAGCCATATGACATGTAGCAAATCATGTCTTATTGACTTCACTTTTATAGGTGGAGATATGGTTACTTGTGGAAAAGTACTGAAGGAGATATCACTATCAGGTTTCATATATATGCATGCAAGGTGTATGCCAAATGTAATAATTGTGTCATGTTTGAAAGTAGGTCAAAAGATAACTATTATCAGACTAACAACATAAGAAGACAGAACATGAAAATCATCGAGGAATTCAGAAACTTCTAATCTATGATTCTGTAAAAGGCACTCCACAACTGAAGTTCAACATAGTAAAGTTCAACATGGAAAAGTTCAACATGGTCAAGTTCAACATTGTAAAGTTCAACCTAGAAAAGTTCAAAATGGTCATGTTCAACATGGAAAAGTTCAACATAGACTCTATCAACATGATCAAGTTCAATATGGACAAAGTCAACTTGGTCAAGTGTAACATAGACAAGGTTTGTGATTCATGTCTGAAAGGTAAACAAACTCATACAATTCATCTCACCTTGTGTATGACTAACTCTAATACTTTCTTTGATTTACTGCATATGGACTTAATGAGTCTTATAGAAGTAGACAGTGTTGGAGAAAAAAGGTGTGTGTTAGTTTGTACTGATTATTACTCTAGATTCACTTATCTAGAATTCTTGAGAGTAAAGCCTGACTCCTTAGAACTTTTGAGAAAATCATACAGGAAATTTAGAAAACTTTATCATGCTGATGTTACAAGAATTAGAACTGATCATGAGAGAAAATTTGAAAATGTAGACTTCTCTAGTTTGTGTGAAAGAAAGGGGGACATCTCATGAGTTCTCAACACATAAGACACCTCAACTGAATGATGCTACAAAATGGAAGCATAGATGTTGGTCCCGGATTATCAGGGTATAACTTGGCAGCGAAAAATGTGATTAATCGTTTCTTGCACTCTGCTGGTTACTCAGCTGACTGGGACCTTGTCAGCTGGTAAGTCAACTTGCACTCTGCGTACTCAGCTGACTGGCGACTGGCTGGTCAGCTGGTAGCTCAAGACTTAGAATATTTTTACCCTTGTTTGCACAGTTATATCAGTTTTCAGATATACACCAGCACTTAGGTGCTGGGTTTTAAATCAGTATGAAATGCAGAAAGCTGATAAAAGACAAAGGATTTATAGTGGTTCGATCAACTGATCTACGTCCACTCTCCAGTCGTAGCACTGGAAATTTCACTAAGAGTAATCGGGTACAAGCGTCCTACGATCTATCTCTAGCTGGTGAATGCCTCGTCCACCAGTTCACTAGATCAACCGCTCCCGGCCTTGTCCTTCTTCAACTCTGATCAGCTGGTGGAGTGCGAGCACGTCACTTCAACCTCCACAGCTTCACTGGGTGTTTAGTTCTCCCAAGAACGAATCTTCTCAATACGGCAAAAGCCCGTAATAACTCAAGTGCTGGCTGGCACAAGAGCTGCTGTGAACTTCCTCAGAAGAGAAAGAACACCAAAGAGATCAGTAACTTACAAGCTGGAAGCTTGAAGTCTCGTGTTTGATAAATCAACACACGGATAGCCTTTAGAAAGGCCTCGAAAGATGTATGTGCTTCTACTTGCTTGAGCGTAATGAATTTGCAGTCTTTCGGTAGGTGAAGAGTATTGAATGTCAGGAAGCAAGCGTCTTAAATGTTGGTAGTTCCGACCTATTTATAGACGCGGGATCCCATTCAAATCTTCTAGCCGTTTGGACACATCCGGAAAAGGTCTCTGTCCTCGCATGTCCTTCAGACGGCGGCAGGTAGGAATTTCCGGAAAGTGCCATGCTTTTGTCCACTTTATCTGACATTGATCTCTTTATGTCAGAACGGCACTATTCGTCAGTACTAGGAATCGGAACTGGTGTCTTGAACTGATAGACTTTAAGGTATCCTCCCTTGAAGTCATACTTTGTCAGTTTATTCCTCAGACGAATCTTCTTTTTGTCTCTAAGACTCTGGGAGAGAGAATCTGGAATTCTGCTGGTAACATCCGACTGGTAGATCATTCTGGTGATCTTGTGCTGGCAGTCTCTGCTGGTGACTTTGCGCTGGCACAATCTAAGTCTACCAATATGTCTGATGTTAACCTTTTCTTGGAATCTCCCATGACTGGTGGCTTCACCTCTGGTGAATAGTGTCAGTGAGAACACGTATTCTGCTGGTAGGATTTGTCAGCCGCCTGCTGGTGAAATCCTTCCCAACTGGTGAACAGTAACCAGTCATTAGCTCTTCTCATGCTGGTGAACAGTGTCAGCACGAGTCATTGTCAGCCGCCTTCGGATGTGACTTTTCCAACTGGTGAACAGTAACCAGTGGTAAGCACTTCTCATGCTGGTGAACAGTGCCAGCATGAGTCTTGATCAGCTGCGACTTACAACTCAAAAGACCTAAACAGGACTTTACATTTGAGACTAGAGCTATTCTAGAGACAAACTGACGCTGGTAGGACTTAGGATTTGATCCACCAAAACACCAAAACTAGAGTCTAAACAAGTAGCTACTGGGGAAAGGAAACTTAGCCAAATTTCCCAACAATAGAACACTCCAAGAAATGGTTATGTTACACTATTCAAAGATTGTTGGGTGAAACTATTAAGACTGCTTACTATTCAAATAGAGTTTACTTAAGACCATATACAAAAATGACCTACTACGGATTATTGAAAAAAAAAAGCCAAATCTAAAACATATGCATGTGTTTGGGAGTATGTGCTATTTTCTGAATAATTATAATTATTCTACTAGCTTTGACTCTAGGTACAACAAAGCTCTCTTCCTAGCAATAAACGGGTTTACCATGTCTTTAACTTACATACTAAAACTATCTAAGAATTTGCCAATGTTATTTTGATTATTCTGGCACTTTACTTGATAAACATGACCTGGAAGATACATCTCATCTCATAGAGAATGACATGGAAACAAAAATTGAGATGAGTACATTTGTTAGACAAACAAAAAGTCCAACATCAACTCCACACTCTAACATTGACAAAGAGTAGGATCCTGTTACACATGGTTTAGACTCGAACAATGATGAAATCTCTAACACCCTGGTGTTTAATTTGGAAAAAAACCTCTTCACATAAAAAAGGAATCACCCTCCATCTTAGGTCATAAGAAGTGTCTTTGAAGGAGTACAAACACGCAAAAAATCCCGTGTCAATTACAAAGAGATGATAGATGCAAAAAGTGATTTTTTAAATGAAGAGGCGTATGTTGAACAACTGATCGATGCAAAATCAGCACACAGATTATAGCAAAGGGAAAGTAAATTTATAAGAACACGAAGGTTGTCGAATCCACATGGATACTGCAACAAAAGTAAATCATGTACCAATGTAGTTTTTCAATCTTTTGTTTGGGCAAATCCAAATTTAGAGGGGTTTTGGTTTTTATAAAAATAACTTTAAAAGAAATTCAAATATAAAGAAGCACAGGTCCTTGGGAAATCTACCAATCTGATCAACATGCAAGAAACAAATAATTCAAACCCATAAAATACTTTTGGTGGAAAATCTGGTAAAGTGGAATTAATTCCTTGCTCAGACAATTAAAACCTAGACTATTAACTAGTAACCATCTCCTCTCGGTCTCAAAAACACAAGTTAATCAATCTCAATAAAAATCAGATTAATCCTGCAATTGAATTCTTCTTTGTTGGACAGAAAATCAAATGTATAATACTCTTACTTCCTATTATCAACTTTCACATCTCGATCCATCAATTAATAACAAAAACCTATTACAATCTTCATCTCTAGATCCATCAATTGAAAATAGATTTGAAATAAAACCAAAGAGTTTAAATCAATTAAAGGGTTTGAAGAATTTGAATCAAAACATTTATCACATATGGAGAAACCCTAGAGTCTGATAAAGAATCTAGCCTAACATATTAAAAATAAACATTGAAACACAAATTAAAGATTGCATTAAAATATAGGTGCATAAAAATAAAAATACAAGAAAATAAAGGTTTTGATTCCAACCCTAAAAACTAAAGAAAACTAAACTTTGAACTAAAATTTAAAGTTGGACTGGAATAATAAATAATAAACTAGACATGAGTTTATATAGGAGTATGGTAAAACTCTTGACTGGTAGGAATTGATGAAATGTGGTATTTTCTTCCCCAAATTCGACCAAGACTTCATTTGGAAATTTTCCTCCTTTCTCTCTCAAAAACGTGTGAAAAGTCATCTTCTCGTTCCTAGAAAATAAGCGCTTCGACCGACATGGACTCTGCATCGGTCAACGTGCACTCCTCATGTCGGGCTGCCTTGGCTCGAAATCACCTTGCGTCGACCACCTTCATGTTGAGCAACACAAGCTTGTGTCGGTCGACACGACTTCATTTTCTCTGATCTCTTTTATCCCGAAAAGCTTCACATCATTTTGCTTCATGTCGATCGACACACGAGGTGTGTCGATCGACGCAGATGAATCTCCACGTTGGTCGATCCCGTCTTTGCGTCAGTAGAAACAGACCGCATTATGGAAAATTTCTTCATCTTTTCATTGACCTTGCTCTTTTTTAAAGCTTTTTCCTACAAATAATTTGCACCACAAGCTTCATAATCTCCAAAATACACTCATACTCAATTTATTCAAGAAAACAAGCTAAAATGCATAAAAGAAACAAGAAACAATGCGATAAGTAAGTAGAAATCCGAGCTTATCAATCCCTCCAAATTTAAACGCTTTATTGTCCTCAATCAACAGAAAGAATAAACCAAAAGCTCAAGTAATCGAGAAGTGCAATGCCTCACAAGATTCATCACATTCAAACTCGAAAATCCACATCATATCAACACTTTTGTAAGAATCAGAAAATCCTTAAACCATGGAAGACTCACAAGGGAAGTGATTCACTCATTCACTTAAGTGTTTAGGATAATATGAGATCACACAAGTCATGCAAATCAAACTCTACCATAGGCTTGCAAATATTCTAAACCTCCACTCAAACATGTGCACACAAGTCTAAGATCCTAAATGAATTTATTCAAGGCTGTAATGTAGGCTTTTTAGTGAAAGGTAGGAAAATATCCGGCCACGTAACTAAAACCAATTGCGTTAGCTACTCTCAACCAATCTAAACGATAATCGATTGATATCCACCCATCTCCCATAATATTTAACATATACCAAAGCTCTTTTATTTATTTATTAAATTTTTTCCTCACACTTTTTCTCTTTTTTTTTTCCTTTTCTTCTACAAACATCCTTTTATGATCTTAATCATTTTGTTTATGCATTTGAACTTATAAGGATCAACAACACAGATACTCACCTTCTTTTTCCTTTTCTAGAGCCCAACCTTTTCCTGTTTTTTTCTCCCTCTAATAATGCCTTATCTTTCTCAAACAACTCCCAAACCCACTCTCATAGACAAGAGTTGATTCTCCTATCATTTTTCCAACTTATAGACAAAGAAAGAAAAATACATATACTCAAAAAGGGCTCACTAGGGATAAATGTTCAATCAGGACAGTGTATGGGATAAATAGGCTAAACAAAGAAGAAAATAAAAACAAAAATTGAAAAGAAAAGCAATGAAATAATGGGTTACCTCCCATCCAATGCCTTAGTTATTGTCGTGGCTCGACACTACCTGTGAAACTCATCAAGGAGGTTGGAATACATATTGCAACAACCACAACGATTGAATGTTTGATGGTGTACAGTAGGCGGTCTTGCAATCAAGATAGTATGAATCAGGAGGCTTCAGTTTGATCCTTTTTGCAATGGCCTCCAAATCCCTCAGAATTTTCCTTTGGTCTTCTTATTTTTCTTTAGCTTGATCGCCCTCTCCTCTATGTACTGGAGTGACCACATCAATTGACTCAGATGGCTCAGCCTCAACTTGTTCTTCTTTGTTTTCAACCTCTTTCACTTCAATGTCCTCCTTAACTATGTATGCTTCAGTGTCTGGCTTTACTCTGGACAGGATGTCCTCAATGATTGATTATTAGCCTTCATGACTTCATTTCTCTCATTGATCCATACCGATGATGGCTTGACTCTGGACATGACTTCATCAATGATTAGCTTTTTGGGATGAGTCGAATTAATCTCTAGAAGTGTAGCTTGCCTTTCTTGTATTTCTCTTAATTCCTTCCTCAGTAAATATGCTTCAGTGACCAATATTCGTTGCTCTTCTAGAGTTAGATCTATGTTGTTCACCATCTTCTTCTCGTTGCTCCTCGTGTCCAAGTACCTGTAAAAAGAAGGGTGAGAACCTAAGTCTGCGTCGACCGACACAAAGGCGTGTTGACCAGCGCGAGGTAAAAATCCGTGTCGACCGACGCGGTGACTGCGTTGGTCGATACAGAAACACAACTCACACACACACACGCAAAAGCTAGAAAAAATAGATAATTAAATAAATATAGACCCAATCCAGAAGATATCAAACAAAACAATAACAAAATACAATCTGATTATCCCCGACAACAATGCTAATTTGATCGATGCAAAATCTGCACACAGATTATAGCAAAGGGCAATTAAATTCATAAGAACACGAAGGTTGTCAAACCCACAGGGATAGTGCATCGAATGTAAATCATGTACCGAATGTAGTTTCTCAATCTTTTGTTTTGGCAAATCCAAATTTAGAGGAGTTTTTGTTTTTATAAAATTGACTTTAAAAGAAATTCAAATATAAAGAAGCACAAATCCTAGGGAAATCTACCAATCTGATCAACATATAAGAAACAAATAATGTAAACCCATAAAATACTTTTGGTGGAAAATCTGGTAAAGTGGAATTAATTCCTTGGTCGGGAAATTAAAACCTAAATTATTAACTAATGATTATCTCCTCTCGGTCTAAAAAACAGAAGTAAATCAATCTCAATAAAAATCAGATTAATCCTACAATTGAATTCTTCTTTGTTGGACAGAAAATCAAATGTATTAAACTCTTACTTCCTATTATCAACTTCCTCTCGGTCCATCAATTAATAACAAAAATCTATTCCAATCTTCATCTATCGATCCTTCAATTGAAATAGATTTGAAATAAACCAAAGAGTTTAAATCAATTAAAGGGTTTGAAGAATTCGAATCAAAGCATGTATCACATATGGAGAAACCCTAGAATATGATAAAGAATCTATCCTA
Source organism: Plectranthus barbatus (assembly GCA_026898455.1). Lineage (NCBI taxonomy): Eukaryota > Viridiplantae > Streptophyta > Magnoliopsida > Lamiales > Lamiaceae > Plectranthus > Plectranthus barbatus. Next base: position 46,489 of record JAPKLW010001500.1, on the reverse strand, counting down.
ACATACTAAAAATAAACATTGAAGCAAAAATTAAAGATTGCAATAAAATAAAGGTGAAAAAAATAAAGATACAAGAAAATAAAGGTTTTGATTCCAACCCTAAAAACTAAAGAAAACTAAAATATGAACTGAAATTTAAAGTTGCACTGGAATAATAAATAATGAACTAGACATGAGTTTATATAGGAGTAGGGTAAAACTCTTGAATGGTAGGAATTGATGAAATGTGGTATTTCCTTCCCCAAATTCGACCAAGACTTCATTTGGAAATTTTCCTCCTTTTACTCTCAAAAACGTGTGAAAAGTCATCCTCCATTTCCTGGAAAATACACACGTCGACCAACATGGACTCTACGTCGGTCAACATGCACTCCTCATGTCGGGCTTCCTTTTTCTCAAAATCACCTTGCGTCGACCGCCTTCATGTCAACCGACACAAGCCTATGTCGGTTGACATGACTTTATTTGTGCCAATCTCTTTTAGCCCGAAATCCTTCGCGTCAATCTACTTAACGTCGACCCGTAGATGAATCTCCACGTTGGTCGATCCCGTCTTCACGTCGGTTGAAACAAATAGCATTGTGGCGGATTTCTTCATCTTTTCATCACCCTACTCTTTTTCAATGCTTTTTCCTACAAAACTATGCACCATAAGCATCATACCCTCCAAAATACACTCATGCTCAATTTGTTCAAGAAAAAAGCTAAAATGTATAAAAGAAACAAGAAAACAATGCGATAAGTGAGTAGAAATACGAGCTTATCAACAACCCAAAGGTTCTGAGGATCCATCGAAACCTGATCATGTGTACAAGTTGAAAAAGGTGTTGTACGAACTCAAACAAGCACCTCGAGCATGGTATGAAAGGCTAACTGAATTTCTACTAGATCTAAAGTTTAGCAGAGGTAATGTGGATAAAACTCTCTTTATTAAACATGCAGGTAAGACCTTCATAGTTGCTCAAGTATATGTTGATGACATAGTGCTTGGGGTAACTGATGTTAGATTTATAGAAGACTTTGTCACAATAATGTTTGACATGTTCGAAATGAGTATGGTAGGAGAGTTAAACTACTTCCTTGGACTCCATATTGAACAGTATAGTGATGTTTTTTGCATTTATCAATCTTAGAATGCTCAAGGTATAGTGAAAAGATTTGGATTAATGTATACAAAACATCAAAACACCAATGGGTTCTAGTGTCAAATTTAGCAAAGATAGTACTGGTGTTAGTGTTAAACCTACTCAATATTGAGCAATGATAACTAGTTTGTTATATCTTACTACTAGTAGACCTGATATTCTTTTCAGTGTTGGTGATTGTGCTAGATACTAGTCTGACCCCAAAGAGTCTCATATGGAAGTTGTTAATAGAATCATTCGATTTATATTTAGAAATTCAAATATGAGATTGTGGTATGAAAAATATACCGGTACTAACATTACAGGTTATAATGGTGCTGATCACGCAAGCGATGTTGATCACAATGTTAATATGTAACAAATTCTTGAAGATTATGGTATGTCTACTGAAATTTTAACATTGTTGTGCAACAATGGTAGTTCTATTGAGATTTAAAAAATTCTAGTCAAACATTGTAGAACTAAACACATAGATATTCGACACCACTTTGGAAAAAGATCTTATCTCACTTAAATACATTCCTACGAAAGATCAAATTGCTGATATTTTTACAAAGACCCTTGATTTCGAGTGATTCTCTTATATTATAAAATCTCTTGGTATGTGTAATTCTCCTTAGTTCGTGTGAGTTGAATGTTGATCATATTAGGTTTTTGTATACTGCAAAGCATTATGGTTGGTATATCGGTGAAGAGTTTCATTTAATATACCAATAATCATTAATGTCTTCTATACAATGATACAATAATCCTGTCTAATTAAAAAACATACAAGCGAACAATGGTATCCTCTTATCTCATTGATAGGGAGATCATACGGTGTGTAGAAAATCACAAAAGATCTTATGGGTCGCTTGACCTTGCGAGATATTGACAATTGTCACAGCTGAAATAGTCTCAGGATAGACTGTTTGTTTGGGCTGCAGCACATTTAGTATTTAGTAGCTTATCTTGGTTGCTAGATGTGCTGGTACATTTCGTACGTATTGATAGAATCTAACTAAGATTGATTACTTTATCTGATATTAAATGAATCTTGATCTTGATGGCTTGATGGAATCTTAAGCCTAATGAAGGTCCAGAAGTATATATGGATTTGTGTGTCACTTTGAGATGCTATGATGAAGAGTCTAACATGTACTTGTATACCTGCATCTTGGGTGATAGCAGTTTTTGTATGACTGTCTGTGTCTGGAATTAGGTAACCATATCCAGTATAGGATGGTGACATTCCCTAAGTAGCTCAGAAATGTTCGTTTATGCTAAAGTCCTGCATGCTGATTAAGTTCAAGCATAAATGAAAAAAAGTTGAGCGGTGTAACTTAGGAATAAAAGATATTAATTAATTTTGGAGCTTGTCAGAGCTCATATTAATTAATGAATGTCTGTAACCTTAAATATGGGGATATACTACGCCTATGCAACCCGTTCCTCATAACGTGGTAATAAATGGGTAGGTCAATATTGATTTTCTGGTGGCATGAATCAATATTAAATAGTTAATTATATTTTGGGTTGAATATGAAAATTAATTAATTCATATGCCCTATTTATTATTTGCATACTATCCTAGTCTGGCCCATGAAAAACTCAAGCCCATTAAGGATCAAAGTTTCCTATAAATACCCTTTTAGTACTCAGATCACAACACACCTTAAGATCATAATTTGCTATGCAACAAACCAGTTTTGGGAGCTGCAAGTAAGGGACTAGGATCTGAGTAGGGAAGGAAATTATGATTCTGGATTGGTGCAATATTCGGAAGCAGTCTTCACCAGACATCTGGATAGGAGCAAGGGACTTAGATCAGAAGATTAGATCTGCAGGATTATTCTTTTCTCTCTCTCTTAATTTTTTATTTTAATTATTTATTAAAACTAGAAATATCTAATCTTTATTCCGCAGGATTAAATATAGAGCGTAAGGATTCAAAGGTTTCAATCCCTACGCTCAGATTTTCAGACACTACGGATGTTAGGAAATTCGATAAACATTTGCATGGCATTTTAAATATTAAATATGAGCATGCTAGGGAATAATTGATGTATAACAATTATTTAGATATCCACAGAGTTCCTTAGTTCAGTTGAATTATGTGAACTCCGGCTCATGGAATAATTCCTTCGGAGTATTTGTAAATATTGTGTCGATCAACATTCAGTTGTTTTTCAGTTTTTGTTCTGCTTGCCTGATTTCTTTATTATCGGTTGTGTTATATCCTTTATCTTTAAGATCTAATTAATTAAAACGCACAAGAGTGAGGCCTTAATGTCCATACATGGAGTATAAGACTCATGTTATAAGGCGATAGGCACAAGAGTGAGGTCTTAATGTCAAAACATTGAGTATGTGTTTGTCATGTACGATCATCATTATCAAGTACTGTAGACAGTATGTTACTAGGAACACTGTCTATGTGGAACATGTTGAATGATGAGGTAATAAATATGAATTTGTATGTCACAAGCTATGTATTGGAGACAGAATGTTATTAGGAACACAGTCTCTGTGGAACATGGCACATGACATTGTTCTTCTTCAGATCATTTTTTTATATGGATATGACACTCTGGTGTTAAAGTTTGAAGGCTTGCAGTTTTTGTTCATTTATTTCCTAATGTTAAAGAAAAATTAAAAAAAAAGTTGTGTTGAAGGGTTCTTTGTTGTCGCAGTTTGTTCAGAGGTATGAGTGTGTTAAAGATGGATGGTGTTTATGACAGTTTCCCATTTCTCTTGATCAAGTGAGCGTGAAAGTTTGTTGGCTAGATTTCGAAGATATTGGATAAGGACTTTTCATAAAATTTTTAAGCTTTTCTTTCTTATAATCATTCAGGGGAGAAAGATTTAGTTTTTATGTTTGTGTGAAAAGTCTAAATCATTTATCTTTTATGGTGTAGTCTAATATTTCATTGTGTAAGACGAATAGAATGGAACTGCAAGTGTTGTATTGGAATGCTTACATGAATGATAAGCTTAAGGGGGAGATTGAAGATGCAAAGTATAACGCATCTATGTTTAACATTGTGGTTTTATAATTGACTTTGTTAATGAATGTGTTTAACACCTATGTTTAACATCTCCATGTTAGACTTTGCTGAGTTTATCTTATCATTCCTTATTTTTCTCATTCCATATATTTCGTGAATTTAGTTCATTCTAGGGATAGATATTAATCTTATAAATATCCAGAAGCGAATAAATTTTATTTATTTATAATTATTTTTTAATAGATCAACTTCCTAGTTTTTAGGGATATATGATAAAGTTGTTCCTAATTTTTAGGGATAGAGCTATCTTTGTCTTTGCAGTTGATATATTTATGCAGATATCCATATCTGCACGAGGATGCATTCATCTAGGCCTATAAAAAGGGTGTTGGGGTGCAAAAATAAAGTTGATGACTTACATTATTCATCAAGATATCATTCTACAAGGCGTTCCAAACCTTCCTCTTGCCTTCAACTCACGAAGTCATTTAAGCCGAAGAAGGATCCTACCTCCGGAGAGTGAATCCAACGGTAGAAGAGTTTCGAGGGTTAAATCGTGTGTTCGTAAGTATAGCTTTTCATAATTGTAGTCTCTACTTCCATATAATTCAAGTTTCTTCGAGGGAGTGAACTGAGAAGAGGTTTGGATATTTATTATTTCAGTTTTGCTGTGTAAATATTGTTATCATAGTGAAATATATTTTTAGCCGTAAGTCTCTCGCGAATTTAGAAACTCTAAACTCGTGAAAAATAATTCTTTATGTCTGTTCAAATTTTTCGCTGCAGGTTAAACTTTGATTGTGTCAAATTTTGACATCTTTGACATTCTGTTTAACATTACTCTGTTATTTCAAATTCAGACATTGAATTTCGCTGTGTTGAACACTTCAACATCCGGGTGTTAATAGTAAACTCGAGCACTAAATCCTTTCAGAACTCTTTATGTTAGTTGTGGAAGCTGCCTATATGCCGTGCTGTCAAATTTTCATGGTAAAAATGGAATTGGTAATGCTTTTTTCTAGAATAAATTGAGTTTTTTTTTTCTCATCTCAAGAGTTGATGTTGAATTAGTTTACAGAACAAAGCAACTCGTCATTGCTCATAGATCTCAACATTCTTTGAACTTGTATTGTATGAGAAATCTTCTTTAATTTTCTTCTGCTTAATCATGCTGTCCTCTCTAGTCCTTAATGTGCCTTTTGGTTATGCAGTGTATGCTACTTAATATATTCTAGCTATTTTTTTATGCTTGAAAATCTGTTAAGTGCTCGTAAGGAGAGTGATTGAAAGCTGGCTTGATAATTTCTGCATTTGATTGACAGAGGAGTGCTGCTGACATTATCTAGCCGACAAAACTTGAATACTAAGTTTTTTGCTTTACATGTCGGTGAATATGATTATGACAAGGTTTTTTTTTTTTTTTTTTTTTTTTTTTTTATTTTTATATTTTTAATAATAATTAAATTAAAAATATTTTAAAAATAGTTGCATGCCCCAACTAGATTTATTATTTCTATTTTCATTTACCAACTAGATTTTTTCTTTTTCTTGTTTATATTTGAAGAGGATTTAGATTTTTTCCCATCTATAAGGCTGATTTTATTTGATTTTATTGCTTTTGCGTGAATGCAGGCTAATAAAGTTTTAAATTTAGCATTTAAGGGGAAATAATTTGAGTTCTTTTTAAAGAGATATAGGATTGATTATGCTAACTAATTAATATTCTGGTTGTTTCATTTTATTCATATGGCATGCTTGTGATTTAAAACTGTAATATTTTGCTGAACACGTGTTTTTTAAACTTGTGTGATATGACCTGCTTCCATATCATTACAAGTTATAATTAAGAAAAAGCAAAAATTTGCGTTAGACACGTCCAAACAATTTAGGTATGTTTTATTCATATCCAAATGAGTTCTTCTATCTCAAATAGGGTTTACTAATCCCTAATTAGAGTGTATTAGATGTGCTTGGGTTGAGTTAATGGATAAAACCCGCCTAAATCGTTTAGGCGTGTCTAACCTGAGACCTTCCCTTAAGAAAATAGTATGATTTTCTTTTAACCATAAATTACTTAGTATAACATGGTTCACTATTCCATAAGTTATTTAAAACAAATAACACTAGTTTGTTTTAGCTAGAAGAATACTTTCGAGATATTAAGAAATTGGCATGTACTTATAGATGATTATGTAATTTTTAATTCGAAACTTCATCTTAATACCTTGAAGTGCTATGATTTTTAGGGTAATACTAGTTGAACATTCTGACCTATGGACAAATCTTGGATGGATTTGGTAAGGAATAGTACGGGGTGCCGTATTGGGCTTGAGAGTTTTGTACGATTTGCTTTTTTAAAATCAAGGATGGAAAGATTTTGTCGGAAATATTGTATGTATATTTTTGTAACTGAGGAGGAAGCTTATGTATAGTAGTTAGATTTATAAAAGGATATTCAAATTGGATAGCTCATGGTGAGCTTTCAGAACACAATACCTTCACGAATAATACAGGGTCGAAGAATTCCAATCACAACAATTTAACTAGAAACAACATTCAAGATTCTAGAAAAAAAAAATGGAAGAACAAGATGTCGTTATTACTCATATGGAAGTTCAAATTGCACAACTTGTCGCAAAGAATCATTAGAAAGTCCAATAAATATGTGTGTCAGCTCCAACACTATTGATTCAACCTGCATTTCTAGAAGTTTAAATAGATTTTGGATAATTTCTCTTTAACCATATTTTTAATTTGCATATTGAATGGAGTCAAATATCTGTATGTAAACAAAATCTTCATCTTTGCATACTCCAACTACTATTTTAAAGAACTTTTATGCGCTAGTCTAAACCAATTATTTAGAGATTACCAATTATTTATGTTAATCTCTACTAGAATTCTATTTCTTTCTTATCAACATATCATTCAATTTATCTTTTGGATTGTCTCATTCATTCTTCTTCTAGTAGTTTTTTAGAATCCTCTGTCCTATGGTTATTAGTAGGAAACAAGAGACATGTCTTAGAAGCATATATATCATTATTAAATTCAACATCTTTATCTTAATTGACTTTGTAATGATTGTAAAGATTTGTAGATAAAATTGTATATATAGTAATATCCTAGGATGTAAGAGTGCATGATCCAAGATCATGTGCTACTTTAAGCCTTCTTGTTTATTATATTCTTGGTAGTGCTTCTTACCTTTCACTTTATCAATCTTGATTGTTTATTATATTCTTGGTAGAGCTTCCTTATTTGTTTCCATTCTGTAGTTTAATTTGCTCGTTTGAATTTTTTCCACTATCCTGCAGCATGAGATACATTTGTAGTCATGTTTATTGTTTATTTTAGTGTTAGACATTACAGACGAGTAACCTTGCAGATACATGTTCACCTAATGTGCAGAGACACAAATTAGTGTATAAATGATTCTAATTTAGACAAGCATGATTAGATTGTGAGCAGTGGCATATCAAAAAGTTTTTCGTGGGGCTTTGATTATATTTTACATAATAAAAATACAAATTGAGTGACAGTGAAAATTGATTCAGTTTCATCTGAATCTGAATCTAATAATGACGGTGAAAATTTCTTCATGGTTGTACAGTTGTAGAATCTTCATCATTGATCATATCAGCGAGACGGATGAGTGCTTTTATTTCAAATCTTATACCGACCAATCCCCTACCAGAAGGCTGTACAATACAAGGTGATATGAACAATTTGCTATTTATTTCAAATCTTATACTGACCAATCTCCTACCAGAAGGTTGTACAATACAAGGTGATATGAACAATTTGCTATTTCCAATTATGCCATTGGATATGATCGAGGCAACTGTTGTGAGAAATGTGGCAACCATACTTGATCAGCAATTGAGTTTGGGCTCCATGTTCTAGAAGAAAGATGATCTGCTAATTGTTGTTTGTCTGTGGCATATGGTGCACTAACTAGAGTTTAAAGTGAAGAAGTCTGATAGCATTAATAATGACAACATTTGCAAACGAAATGAGAATTATATGTTTCATATACAAGCAAGGTGCAGGGATAGTTGCTGGATTGTCTGCCACTTTCAACTAAATCATAATTGTATGTTGAATCTTGCGGGCATTGGATCCAGAAATATCCTTTCAAAAGTGGTGGCTGTGTATTTGCCCGAAGGATGCGTCGCTAGGGGCAAATCATCAAAACCAAAGCAATAATAGCAAAACTGCAAAAATCTTTCGGTATTCAGGCGAATTATGGTTTTGCATTGCGATCCAGAATTACATCCATCTCCCTGTTGTATGGCAGCATAGCAGATTCCTTTAAGGTCTTGCCTAGATACCTTGAGGTGCTTTGGGAGTACAATTCTAGCACAGAGACAGATCTGGATCTCGCACCAGATGGTACATTCTGACATTGTTTGTTGTACTCGGTGTGTTCATGATAGCTTTTAACAACAATTTGTTAAGATAAGGCACTATTATCGATGACACGTACTTGAAGGGAAGAAGCTAAGACACCTCATTGGTTGATGTTTCGAAAGATGACAATGAAAATGTTTTCCCACTTTTTTTGGTATTGGGCTAATCAAGAACGATGAGACTTGGGCCTAGTTTCCCTCTCGATTAAGGATGTGTTTTGCAATCACCGATCAATACTAGCACGTAAGCATCGGAAATGCAATCAACGCGGTACATTTGTACATCACACGAGATCTATTCTTATCATCTCTAGAAGAAATTGAGAGCCCATGGTCCAACCATTGTTAACATGTACCATCGTGTTGCTTATTCTTATTGTTTGTCGAGCTACAGGTAGGCTATAGATCATATTTGACAATCAAAACCTATTGCTTACGATAAGCTCATTTTAGTGGGTCCTAAGAGGTGGTGCAGGTCGAAGTGCCTAGTCCATCATTACAGTTTCTTGACTTCAAATGCAGTTGAAGTTTTCAATGCAAGGTTGCTGGAAGCTCGACGGGTGCCCATATCCTCAATTATTAATACTTATCGAGGAATACTCGAATAATGGTTTGATCAGAGGAGGGCAAAGGTGAGTGGACGAGTTGATGAATTAACCGAGGAGGCAGTGCAGAAGATTGCTCCTCTGGTCGAGATAGCTTAAAAACATACAGTGGTGTCAATCTCTGCCAATCAATTTAAGATCAATGATGGACAAAGAACTTGGAAGGTCGACCTGTCGGCATGTACTTGTGAATGTTGTGAATCTCAACTGGACCGGATGCCATGCTCTCATGCAATTGCTGTGATTCAGTATGAAATTATTTTCCTAATTATTTTTATCTAATAATCTCAGGACGCTATACCCTATATGTTGGTTATTTTTCAAAGGTGCAACGGGGATAACTTGTACAACTATATTAATACTTACTACAAGACGAGTAATTGGCGTGAGATTTATGGTGGAAATGTGAATTCTCTTCCACATGAGGATGAGTGGGAGGTTTCAAACGATGCTGCATCACTCCTTGTGAAACCTCCAAATATTACACGTCAAGCTGGTCGTCCCAGAAATAGTCGACGTCCTTTTGGCGCAGAGCAGTCACAAACATCTAGTAGTATACAACACATAAAAATGCATCATTTGTAGATCAGAATTGCATATGAAGCATAATTATCCCGAGAGAATGACAAACACCTAATCATTGTATTTTTCGCATTTATTTTGTATGACGATAATCAATAAGAAAAGTCAAATAATCTCGAACATAATAGAAATAGATAATTAATAAGAAAAAGTCATTTAGCAAAGTCAAATAATCTCAAAGCAAACTAAAATACATAATCATAAGAAAAGTCAAATAATCTCAAAGTAATTAATCGCCTAAATAATGCAGTGCTCCCCTCTGCCTCCATCCACTCTCTAGTAGGCATTCTAAATGCTATATGGTCTAGGTGAGTGCAAACATACACTGAATACTGCCCTTATAACTGCGCATGAAAGAACCCACCCCTATTATATGCAAACGACTGTGTGGATAGCGGTCTCTAACTAAATGTATTCTTCTTCCAATAGTCACCTGCTCTTACATACACCTTCAGATGTTCAATCATCTTTCTCAGCTCCGTATTGATGCGTTGTCGGATGTCTGTTGGAGTGTCATTGTGATATGCATCAAACACATGGCAAGTCCAAGTTGGAATGTAGATATTCACGGTCCACCAACTCCCAAGAACATAAAATGGTATGTAAAGATGTCGAATAAATTATCATAAGTGAAAAAAATTAATCAAGACAAATACTCATTCAATGTAAAAAATCACTTTCCGTATAAGCCCCGTACCAATCTAACAAGGTAGTGCAATCTGTACCACGAATGAACTACATGAGAGCTGACTTAGGCGGTCTCGAACCCTATCTACTTGGTTGATAATCTCTTCTCATTAGATCCTACAAACATTTTTTAAGAAATATTTTCAATTATAAATAATGTTATAAATTAACTATTCCCACGGTCTGGTATAAACTCCTCTGCAATGCCATGACGTACCAGCTAACAACCTCCACAAATAAGGGGGTGCTTAAATCCTCTATATAAGTGAAGAACTTTTGTGATCATTCTTGATCATCATCATACGATCTCCGGATAAAGGTGTCACCCAAGCATTTAATACACCTTTCGTACGGTCATCCATCATTCCACTACACAACAACAAGTCATTAAACAAGTTTAAATTAAATAAATACTAATACATGACATACATACCTGTAGTGAGCAGTCGCGTGCAAGCTGATAGCCAACTATGTCGGCACTGTATATCCCAAGTCCACTGACAACTGCCGATCCAGACTCCGTCAACAATCCACACTCTATCTTCGCTCACTAGAGCAAGGAGAAAGAGAAGGAAAAATCTGCTCTCACTCCGCACTTGCTATTCCCTCAACGGTTCACCAAAAAAAGGAAGATTCAAAATTCACTCGATTTGTTGAGAATCTGAAGAAGGAGAACATCAATATCCCACTGGTGGAAGCACTCTGAAAAATCCCTGGCTATATGAAGTTCTTGAAGAGGCTGATGAGCGAGAAGAAGCAGTTTGTGGCAAATGAAACTGTCAAGATCTATAAAGAATGCAGCCTTCTTGTTCAAAAGCATATTCCAATCAAAAGATCCGATCATGGGTGTTTCTCTATTCCTATCGAGATTGGAGGCAAGGAGTTCCATCATGTTCTTTGTGATACTAGAGCGAGCATCAACCTCATGCCATTGTCT
>JAPKLW010001500.1:0-35124 GCA_026898455.1 Plectranthus barbatus | reverse complement strand
ATTGTGGAAGATGTGCTGATTTAAGTCGGTCATTTGATATTTCCATTTGATTTCATGGTCCATAAAATGTAGGAAGACGAGAACATGCCAATGATTCTCGAGAGAGAGTTTCTAGACACTTTTGGAGCCCTGATTGATTGCAAGAGAGGAGAAATTACCTTTAGTGGTAATGATGATTCTATTACCTTTCTCATTGACAAGAAGAAGAGCCTTGCTAAGTGCAACCAGGTTGCATTTACTGAGGAAGATGAGGAGGAGGAGGAGCTGGAAGATGAAGAAGAAGCCATCTAGTGGTAACGAGGCAGTGAAATCGGCAATTAAGCTGCCCCATTCTAAGTTCACTACTATAATCAGAGATCGGCGATTTTACACTATAGATGCAAGGGGTAACTTAGTGAGCTGAAGCAATGTTGAGCCACGACTATAACTAGGGCATTGGATAGGAGGTAACCCATTATTTACGGTTTTTTGTTCATTATTCCTTTATTTTTCATTTTTGTTTAGTTTAACTGTTGCGCAGTTAAAAAAATCAAAGCTATGTATAGATTGACACAACATCGTGTCGATCGATGCAGAGGGAAGTGATGTGGCATACTTCGATCCATTAAGAGGTCGACTTAGAGGGCTACATGTTGACCGACGTGGATTCGTGTCGGTCGACACAGAGTGCTAATTGCCAAAAGTTCATTTGCATGATGCAAATAGCTTCGGAGGATAAAAAGTTGATGTTGAGACAAATAATTGAGGTAAAGTTTCATACCCTGAGTCCGATTTTCAAACTAATTAACTCTGTAAGTTGAATAAGTTTGGGGGGAGGAAGACAAGGGGTTGAAACTTAATTATTCCCTTTTACTTATTGCTTTCAAGAAGTTTATATTTTTAATTTGATCGTTGGAAAATCTCAGACTATTGTAGAACAACAATGCAAATAAATTTATAAACCCAGAGGTTAAGAGAAAAGTATGGCGAAATTATCTTATGTATTCAACGTAGTTTTTCAATCTATTGTTTGAGAAAAATCAATTTAAAAAGGGTTTGAGATTTTGAAATAGCTTTAAAATAAATATCAAATAAATAAAAGCATACATCCTAGAGAATTCTATCAATCTGAATAACATGCAAGAAACAAATAATTCAAACCAAAAAAGAATCTATGGTGGAAAATCTGTAAAAGTGGAATCAATTCCTTTGTCGGACAATTAAAACCTAGATTACTAGTAAGTGATTATCTTCTCTCGGTCTAAAAAAATCTATTGATCAATCTTAATAAAACTCATATTAATTCCCACAATTGATTTCTTCTTGGTCAGACAGAAAAACAATTCCTATTATTAATTTTCACCTCTCAGTCCTTCAATTAATAACTAACATATTTCAATTTTCATCTCTCGATTCTTCAATTGAAAATAAATTTTAAAATAATTCAAAAAGTTTAAACTAATTTAGGGTTTGAATAATTGAATCAAAACTTGAATCAGATGGAGAAAATCCTAGAATCTGCTAAAGTTCTTAGCCAGACATAGTAAAAGCAAACATTAAAACAAAAAATAAAAATTGCATTAATTTAAACTTGCTAGATAAAGTGCCAAAAAAAAAAACCTTGGTTCAGGTCTCCAACTCTAAAAGCTTGAGTTTTAAAATGAAAACTAGAATCTATAGCCATAACCAAAATCCCTCCAAAAATCTTGTAATCTGTCACCAACGCCAAAATTGAGATTTGCCAGCCAACTTTATCAATCTCTAATATTCCCTCCGTCCTAGCATAATTATAATACTTACCAAATCGAACGTCTCAATCGAATTGTCATATTTTTAAAAATGATAACCTTTTCACACTCAACAATAAAATATTAATCCCACTAACTCATTTTACATTCACAACTCTTAATATCTGTATCGAAAATAAAGGTGACAATTCGCACGGGACGGAGGGAGTATATCAAATATGAGTCTATTTTAAAAATTATGAAATTAATTATCATTAAACATGCATTTCAATTTTCGATAGTTTAGCAATAGACTTTTGAATACCCATCGCATAATTTTTTTTATTTACAAGATCAATAATTAAATTCTGCGCAATTGTAATAATGACGCCAAATTAAAGAGATTTACAACTTTATCAATTTTCTAAGCATTTAGTATTTGTTTAATTTACTAAAACAAATAATATGCTAAAAATGGTTATGATAACTGTTGGTCCCAATTAGAGTGTTTTATATGCAGCAGAAGTATTAATACGATCTTGCACTTATCTTGCTAAGGTCACGACTTAGTAAGTGTTTATCAATGTATTATCAGCTCAATTCTTCGTTAATTCAAATTGCAGGTTATACTATAACACTTGATGTGTTGAGTTTCAAATATATGTATGCACATAATATAACGAAATAAGGCAGTAAAGACACAAGAATTTTATAGTGGTTCGAACAACTGTTTTATGTCCACTCTTCAGTCCTATAACTGTAAATTCACTAGAAGAATGAGTACAAGGTCAGACCTGATCTCTAACATTGAGCAGATCCTCCACCTGCTCAGCGCGCACCTTCAAGCACCTCGATCTCCAATCTTCAACCGGTGTTGCTCCGAGAGTGAGGACAAACCTCCCTTCTCCTTGGACGTCGATTGTTGGGAGTTTTATAGTTCTTCCAAGAACCTATCCTTGTGTTGGCGATGCCCGTAAGAATCACGCTTGCACAGCAATCGTGACTGCTAGATTCTTTCCAGAGTAGAAAGAATCCTAAAATAGCCTTGGAAGCTTAACTTCGTAGGTCTCGAGCTTTAGAGATGAAAGCTTGAGGGAAGCTTCAGTGAAGAACTTAGCTCGAATGAGTTCGTGTAATGTAGAGAGTGTATTTGATCTCTTTCTGTTATCTCTGTGTGTAGAAATTCGCAAACCTTTGAATCAAGTAAGGATGACACCTATTTATAGGTGAAGATTCAAACGGCTATTTGAATCTTATCCATTAGAATCAAAGGCATTGCTCGCCTATCTGTGTTCTTCCTTTTTCTGCAGTGGACAGAGACTTTTCAAGTCTCCTCGTCTTTAATTGGCATAGCATATATTTGTAGCCGTCTTTGTCATAACAGATCTTTAGATGTAGATCTGAAACCTCCTTTGTGTATGATGATTGTTCTATCCTCTGATTCATCAAGTTTCCTTGTGATTTGGATCCGTCTGATTTACGACTCTGTAACTTCTCTTGATTGCTTATTATCGTTTGTTCGCAGTTAGCACGCGGCGGGTATCTCAACAGTTTGAGCTAAGACCTTCGATTTCTGCTGGAGTTACTTCTTCAGCATTCTTGAAGCGTTCATACGCATTGCTGGCATTTTTCTTCTTTAGCAGTCTTCAGCAATTCATCTAGTTTGTTGACTCCTTCAGCATCATTGATTCTTCTTCTTTCTAATTCTATTACAACTCGAGTATGGATTCCTATACAGGACTTTTACAATCAACTCGATACTGAGTTGCTAGAGCTTTGATGCACCAAAACATATCAAACTATGACTATGAATCAATTACAACAAAATGGTTTATAATATCTAACAATATTCTTAACAATTTCCCCCTTTTGGTGCGATCAAAGCCTCAATCTTAAGCTTTAATTCTAACTGATCATGAGAAAGCTGATTACTGAGATTACAAAGATTTTCCTATCAAGTCTATTCTCAGCATCTCAACTCCCGTAGACTCAGTATGATTCCTAAACTTTCCCCCTCAAAGTATCAAGGGTACTGCTTGATTATTGAAGAATTTTTATCCAGTAAATGGCTTCAATATCTTACATCAGATCAGCACATAGCATATTCACACATAATTTCATCAAGCAATCACAAGAACATTTCACACACATCACAATTCACGCAGTTTGCTGATTACACTAAGTGTGTAATTTCAGCTTATTCAATTAGATCAGCGTTGGAAAATAAGATGTTGTCTTCAACCTGGGTTAGGTTCCATTAAAGATATCATGCTCAGTTGTACATGGAACACACCCAAATCGAAATCAAAAAGTAAAAAGTTTTTCAACCAGGAGACTCATAGAGTTAAGAGAGATATTACTTCTTAGTTGTTGAGGAGTCTGAAACAGCAGCATCTCTGGAACTTGAGGAACCGGCGGTGGGCTTCTTCACATTCTTGGGTGCTTCCATCGTCATCTTCATGAAGTTATCCCCGACAGCTTCTCTTTCCTGTCTTCCATTCTCTCATTTTCTTCAATTCTTCTCTGTTCTTCTCTCTCCTCCTCTTCGCATTGTCTCCTTAAATCCTCTTCCAGTTGTCTTCGAGCTTTAAAGCGACGAAACCTGTCTTCTTGCTACTTTCTTCTTTCTACTTCTTCTGAAAACCTCTTCTCTTCCCCCTCTTTGATCGCAACAAAAATCCCGGTGGAGAAAGTCTCGAAGTTGTATTGTTGATTAGCAAACATTTCGTCTTCTGCTTCAGACATCTGGTTGGTAACCTCAGTGCGCACAATCGGTACTAGATGCTCTCCTATGCTTCGTCCTACCATTGTATGAATGAATTGCTAGAGGTCCCTCTGATAAGTGCTGAAGCTCAAGAGCTCAATTGCCATGATTTGGGGTTCCTCAGATAGCACTATTTGATTATCGACGGTAGGCATGGAGACAGCGGTAGCCAATCCTTGAGAGGAAGTGGATGGATGGTCAACATGAGCTGATGCGGTAGGTGCATTCTCCCTTCTTTCTTCTCCTTCAGCAGTAACAGGGGAGGGCGGCCTAAAACTTTGCATCCTGGAAGACTTGTTGGCTAGTTGAGTAAAGACTTTTTCTTTGAATTCCATCATCTTCTTCCTATCCTCTTCTCTCTTTTGTGCGGCTTGTTCTTCGGCTAATTTCTTTTTCAATTCCTCAACTGCGGCCATCTGTCTTCTAGCAGGAGATTTAAAATGCTGAGTGAATGGTAGAGAGTCTTCAGCAGCATATTCGGATGGTGGCAGTGAGCAATCTCCAATGGCTGCTCTATGAGCATTGATCTTTTGTAGCCTTGCAGCAACCTGCTTCTCCGTATACTGTTGTTTGGATGTCTGATCCATCCAATCGTCAGCCCATTCTTCTTCACTCCTCCAGTAGTTAAGACCCATCCTGGCCATCATAATTGTGCGGTCCTCATAATGTAGTTCATGAGTGGCATAATCGAAGAATCACCATCTTTAGAACTCTGTTCTTAACTATTCTTGATCGGAAGACTCGCCTAGTAATTTAGCAGGATATGAATTCTCGACTTCAGCGGCAGCTTGAGTTTCTATAAAGATGCAAATATCTTTCACCCAGGATATGAGATCATCATTCTTCTCATCTCGCACTGTGACAGGAGGACACCACTTCGCAATCCTCTTTGCTTTGTAGTTGCTGTTGGGTAGTCCTTCCATGGGCACTTTTAGAGTTTCTTTTCGGAAAAATAGATTCTCCATCGGTGACAGCTCCTGCATCCTCCTTATCGTTAGAACTAGGAATATCGCTGAAGGATATACTTGATACTTCTGGAGAGCTTGAAATCGGAATGCATCGTTGCCTGATGGATTCAATGGTTCTTTCGAGCACATTTGTGGTGTCTGCATTTGTATTCCATCCGGAAACTGTCGATGGATCTATTCCCAAAATGTGTAGATAATGTGGGTTCCGTGTACGCACGAGGATCTCAACATTCTCAGTTGTAGTTGTTTCCTCTTGTGGTGTCGTTTCTTCATAAGTGGGTGCACTGGCATTTTCTCCTTCAGTTGCTGTAGTGATCTGTTGAACGCTTTCTGGTATGGATACCTCTGGTTGCTGTGAACCCTTGTCTTTTTCATTGTCTTTTAGGTTAGCATTCTCCTTTTCGGCGACCTTATCTCTTGAATCAGCAGTTGGGATCTGGATTGACTCTGTCACCAGATCGATTTCTGCCATAATTATTACAACTCAGCTTTCTCCTTGCTCAGCTAGTTGTTCCTTCTCATTTTCCTTTTCAACAATAGAACTACTTCCACCTTCCACAGCAGCCTGTATCAAACTTCTTTCAGAATTATCTTCAGCACATACGCTTCCCCCTTGATTGGTGGTGGGCTGAATTGTCATTATGCCAGAACTCCTTTCTCCTTGCGCAGGAGTCTGCAATCTTCTTGATTCCTTTACGGCTTCTTTCAACTGTCTTTTCTCAAGATCAGCACCTGGTTCAACATTAGGGTTTTCAAACCTTTCATCAGCAAACGTGACCTTGCCTTTCCCTTTCGTGTCTTGTGCCTTCTCAATGTCTCTTCGAGTAATACGACTGGTTTGTTCTCCAGCTTGAATCTTGGCATTGCACTCTGCGTAGCTTGCCATGACTTATTCATAGCGATAGTCCCTCTCATCAAGAGTCATATGCAATCTGAACTTGGCATAGTCTCTCTATTTGCGTGACCTCTGGAGCGCTTTCTGTTGTTGCCTCTTCTTCCGTGATTGCTCCGCACCGGAAAATTCAAGCTTTTGTTTTGCAGTTGTATCAGTGTTTTCTGTCGCAGTCTCCTCGATGACATCTGGAATTGGTAGAGAAGTATCTACCTCTGGCAGTGTGATTTTGATGGTTGTTCCTTGAGACTTGTCGTGCTTGCCCCTCTTCTTGGCTTGTTCGTCATCACCTGTTAACTTCCTCCTCCTCTTCTGAGGGCTTCTTTGTGAGTGCCTCTTCTTCAAAACGGGTGGCTCAGAGGGTTGACTAGTTCCCTATGATGGGATGTCGAACAAATTTTCAAGTTTAGTAAATAGGGCATCCTGTTCTGCTTTTCCCCTTTCTTCTTCAACTTCTTCGGCAGTAAGTGGAACAACAGTAGGCATGACAACATGTCCCTGGTAGAGATCCAGATCCTCTTCATCAGAGCATGGATCGTCAGGATTGACATTGCTCTTTCCCTTTGGTATCAGGGGCTCCTTGTAGTTCTTCGGCGGTTGTTGTTTCTTGGTTGGCGGTATGTAGTCGGAGTAGAACAAATCCTTACCTCGTCATCGTCTTCCTTCTGGTATGATTCCTTCCAGAAAGTGGCTTATCTTGAACCCAAAGCCCACGCCTTGGGTGAATGTGTGATCCTTCTTCACATTCCTGTTCTTGTAGACATGCTCTAGCCATTTGGTGTAGATGAACTTCGCCCAATTTCCACGAATTTGATCCTCAATCGCCATCATGACAGCAAACTTCTTAGCACTCAGTTCAGAAAATGAACCAACTTCGCCTACTAACATCCTTATGACAACCTGTGCTAAGCTCTTCATGGCTCTGCCAGTGACTTCAGTGGTGCTGCTATCTTCCATGGCCTTTTGAAGGTTTCCGTCTTCCATCTTAGCCATCTCCTCTGCATTTCGGCTTCATCATTGACTTTGTAGTTGGCTACATCTTCACCGTAGTTTCGGAGTCCGTACTTCTTTTCCAAAACTTCTGGGCTTACCACAATCTTGATACCCAAAACACTTGTGGTGAAGAGCTTTTCATCTTTATCAACTACTGCGCGAGCAAAGAATTCTGCGACTATGTGCGGACAAAACTTCTTGGGTTCCGCAAATAGATATCTCAATAGGTTTTCGCGGTCGAGTTTACCTATGAGAATTTCACACCAGTGCTTCCGGAATAACGGTTTGTAGAGTATCTTTTTCCTTCCTTACTTGAGCAACCCTCTTTTGCTCGTTGGTGAGTTCACCAGGCTCTTTGCCATGACTTATAGCAACTAAGCGGTTGTGGGAAATTGACTCATCAGTATCCTCCGTTTTGTAGATACCTGTGAACATTGGTTGGAACTGTTCAGGCTCTCTGGGCATGTTTGGTCGTTCAGATGATTCTGCAGGGGGACTGGTGCGGTTGGAAGATCCTGCCATTGATGTTTCTTCTGAAAATTTCAAAAGGTGTAGAGCAGAAGAAATTTCAAAAGGTGTAGAGCAGAAGAAATTTCAAAATCAGAAGTTATGGGAGTATTAGGGTTTAGAATTCCCAAACCAAACTTCCTTTATACGATCCCGAGTAACCGGCTTTACTGTGAGCAGTTGGATCTCTCCTTCTAATATGAATGAATTGACGGTTGGGCAGTTGGTGACGGTTCGCCTTACGTCCCACTAAGTTGGAAACTTGTGAGTGGCTGACGTGTCGCCTGAGTATTCGTCGTCGCCCTAAGCTATAATTGCTTTGTAATGAAAAAGAATTCTGTAGCTCCTTCATCATTAGATAATCTCGCCTTTCGAGATAAATTTGAAATGATTATCTCCTCCATATATGTTTGCTGGTCATCATGCAGAGATGCTTTTGTTGAGGGTAGCATATCCAGCAATGTGAAAGGCCTATGCTGAGAGCTTGGACTCAACATACAATTATCTAAAATACCCCTTTATTTAGAATGCAGTAGATCACATAGTTTGCTGAGAGCTTGGACTCAGCAATCACTTCATGATTTTATTGTGATTTGTACATTCCTTAGACCTTGTTTGCTGAGAGCTTGGACTCAACATTTCCTCTAATGGTCTTTTATTCAGTAGACGCTTAAAATCTGCTGAGAGCTTGGACTCAACAGTTACTCAAGTTTTATCCTTAGCCGTCTATATATATCTACTGAGAGCTTGTGCTCAGCATTTTTCTAGGTTCCACTGAGAGCTTGGACTCAGTAGATAGAACAGACTCTTTTAATATTTTATCTTTGTGGGAACAAAGAGTCTCTTTACTGAGAGCTTGGACTCAATAAAAAATTTTCGGTTTTGTTTGCTATTGCCGAATATCAATCTACATCAATGTGTTGAGATCTTGGACACAGCATTCACCGAGAATTTGCTGAAAGCTTGGGTTTAGCAGTTCTTCTAGACTCTTTAGATTCAATGAATCCTTCAAGTTCAAGAGTCTTTTACTGAGAGCTCAGGCTCAGTAGGTGTCGAAAATTTGCTGAGAATATTTTGCTTGAATTGATTCTCCATTTCAGCTATCAAGCACCCTACTTCCGACTGGGTTGGGGAGACCTTTAAGAAATTCCTATCTTCTGATTTTCCTTTAAAATTTTCAATCTTTTCATGGAAAATCATCTGATTTTTTATAGGATTCTATATACACGAGGAGTGTAGTGATCTAGCATTTTGACTTAGGCAATTATATTGTTTGGTACAACAAAGTATTGCCATCAAAACGAGCATTTTATTGATATCATTATTTTACAAGAGTTACACTTCGCAAAGTATAATACTACAAGTCTATAATGATCAATTTGTCTTCAGACTGCTCCAAATAACGCATTTGCTAGATCTGTTCCTTCTTGGTCTTTTCTCGAGCTCATTGCTGCAAGTACCCCCACTTGCGTAACAATGTCTTGTGAGAAATCCACGAGCAATTCATCATCTTCCTGCTCTCCATGGATAACTCTTCTTCTTCCTGCGAACAATCTGGCTGTTCTTTGAGGAGAAGTTAGACTCCAGCAGATCTCACCATCTGCTCAGGTCAGTTCCCTTTGTCCTTGTACTTCAAATCTTCTAGCTCCGAATGCCATGCTGTTTGAACATCAACACCATTCGCAAGCTATTCTTTGCTCTTCAGATGCTAAGTAGATGATTCGTGTTGCATCTACTTCATCTGAGAACCTTCCCATGATCTCCTCTTCTTCTCCACAGTTTGAAGCTTCATCCTGGAAGAAGAGATGGGAAGAAACTGAATGGGCCTCTTGGATGCTTTATTTGACTGGAACCAAGAGGGCTTTCCCATTCCTAGTGACTATGGAATATCCATCCTCAGACCCACCTGACAAGTTTATATCTCTCCAACGATAAAACTGTCATGGCCTGACGGAATGGACCGCCTATCTCCGTTCGATTCTAATATCACAAAGCTCATCGTCCATGGTGAACCGACAATTGAGAGAATCTTCTTAGATGTGATCTCTGTAAAGATTATGACTCTTCCTCTCAATTTGGAGACTTCCAAGTCACGTTGCTCGAACCTATTCTGAAGGCGTTTTGGTGAAAAGGTAAAGGACGACATTTCTGATTTCTTCGAGCAGGGTTTCCAAAGAAATTGGGAATGGAAGGCAGGTGATAGATCTAGGGTTCAGAGGTTTTGGAATATGGTTTTCCTAAGCAAGACAACCTCTCTTTCAATAGATGTAACCCCTCCTAGAGAATTGTTCTCCTAATCACTTCGTCTGCCTTGGGAACTGACGATTTCGCAATGACTTTCCACGTGGCTACTATTCTCAGAACTAAATCGTCTCGAGCCTTGAACGAGATCTTCAGTAATGGTAGCGAATATCTATCGTCGCTCCGTCATTGATGATGATTTTAATTGATACGTTGGTTGTGTATCCCGATATTTATTCCCCTATTTGATCAATTTCCCAAAGTTGATTCAACATATATTAATTCAGCAGTCCTTTTCTTCTGCTGAGAGCTGGGACTCAACAATCTCCTGACTAATTCTGTTGAAATCAATATTCTTCAATATTTAACCATCTGGATTGCTGAGAGCTGGGACTCAGCAATCTATCAAGACTTCGATATTTTCTTTCTGAAGAGCATGAGCTGGGACAGACTCTTATTCCGTATCGTCTTCTTGAAATCCCAATGTCTAGAGTTTCATCATCTTTAAAGATCCAAGAACAGAATGAGAGCTGGGACTTATTCTTCCACAATCTCGTCTAATTCCAATAGACCAAGCTTGAGACAAAGCTCCTTGAATCTGCTTTCTGCTAGAGGTTTGGTGAATATGTCTGCTATGTGATCCTCTATTATGATGTAATCTACGGTGATGTCCTTTTTCTCAACATGATCTCGAATGAAGTGATGTCTGATGTCGATGTGTTTCATCTTGGAATGATGTACTGGATTTTTTGTGATGCACATCGCACTATTGTTGTCGCAATAGATAGGAACACAACCAGTGATGACTTCATAGTCCTGAAGTTGTTGCTTAAACCACAGTACTTGTGTACAGCAGCTGGCGGCAACCACATATTCTGCTTCCATTGTGGATGTTGCTACAGAATGTTGCTTCTTGCTGAACCAGCTTATCAGCATGTGACCAAGGAATTGGCATGTTCCACTCGTGCTCTTTCGATCAATTCGACAGCCTCTGAAGTCTGAGTCGGAATATCCTACGAGTGTGAGATCATCTGCTGTGGGATACCAAATTCCTAACGATTTTGTTCCTTTCTGATATCTGACAATCCTTTGTGCATACTCCATGTGAGATTTCTTAGGATTAGCTTGATATCTAGAACATACGCCTGCAACATAAAAAATGTTTGGTCTACTGGCTGTCAGGTATAACAGAGAGCCAATTATTCCTCTATATGCTGTGGGATCCGCGGATTCGCCTTCTTCATCTATTGAAATTTGACATGCCGTGCTCATGGGAATCCGCAATGTCTTCGTCTTCTCTGGACAGAATTTGCTGATGAGATCCTTGGTATACTTCTTTTGATGAATGAAAATCCCATCACTGGATTGTTGAACTTGCAGACCTAGAAAATGACATCTTTCCCATCATACTCATCTGGAAGTTAGTCTGCATAAGTCGAGCAAACTTCTCACAGAGATTTAGATTTCTTGATCCAAATATGATGTCATCCACGTAGATTTGAACGATCAAGATGTCTTCAGCATCTTTGATCAAGAATAATGTCCTATCAATCTTCCCTTTCCTGAATCCATTCGTCAGCAAAAAATGTGATAGCGTCTCATACCAAGCTCTTGGGGCTTGCTTCAGACCGTAGAGAGCTTTCCCTATTCTATACCTTGTTTGCGCGCTCGAATCCTGGAGGTTGCTCCATATAGACTTCCTCCTTTAATTCTCCATTTAGGAATGCGCTCTTGACGTCCATCTGAAAGACTAGTAAAACCATGATGAGCAGCATATGCTAGGAATAACCTGATTGCTTCCAGTCGAGCTACCAGAGCAAAAGTTTTGTCAAAGTCTATTCCTTCGCACTGTGTATATCCTTTAGCAACTAGTCTGGCTTTGTTGCAAACGATGAGTCCATTTTCATCTCGCTTATACTTGAATACCCATTTGGTTCCTATCACTGATTGATGTGTCAGCCGATCGACGAGATCCCATACATGATTCCTTGTGAATTCTGATAGTTATTCTTACATTGCGTTGATCCAGTCAGTTGATTTGAGTGCGTCTGCTACTTTGGTAGGTTCCTCTTGCGATATGAAGCAGGCTAGCATGGCACTGTGTCTGGTTCGGATTGGATCTGTAATATCTCCTAGAATTGCTTCAGTAGGATGATCTCTAAGCAGCCATTTTGGACTTTGTAGTTCTTCTACTGGAATGGTTTGACTGCTGGATGGTCCGATGGGTTCTTCCAAGACTGGTACATCAACAAGCTGTAGATCTTCCAAGTTGTCTGCTACACTTGTTGGAGTGTCTTCTACTGAATGTCCGTCTTCTGACAAGTCGTCTACTGGGTTTTTGTTTGCTGATGTAGCATCCTTATCTCCAGCATTCTCTTTCTGGTTAACGTCAACAGAGTTGTCTTCAGTAATTCTCTCGATATTCTTGGAAGCTTCATCTGTATCTTCATTTTGCTGAATGACTTCATCTCCTTGAATTCCTTTTTGACATGTAAGCTCTTTGAGAGAATTTATGGTGGCCTCAGCATTATCAGTTGCATCACAGGCCCTCTTGATTGTCGGCTAATCAGTCAAGGTCTTCAGTAGAGATGTTGATTCACTCATTAACCTAATCAGATCAATCCGTTCGGCTTCAGAAATATTCGAGCCCGAAGGTCCATTGACATCATTAGTTTCATGAGTCTCATCTCTTTGACTTCTCTTGGTCCTGTGCACTAAAGTAGCTTCATCAAAAATAACATTGCATGTTATTTCCACAAGTTTGGTTGCCTTGTTATCCTTTGTGAGATGGATGTCCATATCCTAGGAATACTCCTTCCTTAGCTTTGGGAGAGAAAGTACTTAACTTCGACTTCCCATTGTTATGAATACAACATGGTGAACCAAAAACACGAAGATGAGCTAAAGAAGGCTTACGACCATGATATATTTCATAGGGAGTCTTGTTGAAGCAAAGATTCAATCCGCTTCGGTTCTGCGTGTAGCAAACATTCATAGCAGCTTCTCCCCAATATCTTTGGCTCAGATCTGTATCTGCTAGAATTGTTCGTATAGCCTCTTTAAGAGTCCTGTTTCTTCTTTCTACAAAGTCGTTATGTTGAGGTGTTCTTGCAGTGGACCTTTCATGTCCTATCCCAGCATCAGCGCAGAAGCCCATCAATGCTCTGTTACAAAATTATGTACCTTTGTCGGATCTTATCCTTTTCACTGTGAGCTCTTTGTCATTTTTAACTCTGATTATCAGCTCCGGAAAGATAATCTTCACCTCGTTCTTGCTTTTGAGTCGCCTCACCCATGTGTACCTGGAATAGTCATCAATAACAACCAAGGTATATTGTTTATTACCTATAGTGGGTGGAGTCACCGGGCCGAATAAATCCATTTGCAGCAGCTCAAGGATTCTGTTTGAAGTGGCCTTTTCCGGATTGGATCTGAAGGACACTTTGACTTGTTTTCCTTGTTGACAGGCTCTGCATATTCCTTCCTTCTTGAAAGTCTCTTGAGGTAGACCTACAACAATGTTTTTCTTGGCAATATAATTTATAGTTTTAAAGTTTAGATGCGTTAGCCTTTTGTGCCATAGCCAGTTTGTCTCTTCCTTTCTGAATGCTATGAAGCATGATGTTTGCTGACCACTTTTCCAATCAGCGATGTAGAGTCCTCCTTTCTTGATTCCTCTAAGCTTTACTTCTCCAGTAGTCCTATCAGCAACTTCACAACCTGTATCAAAGAAAGAAACGATGTATTCGTTTTCACTTAGCTGGCTAATGCTCAGTAGGTTGTGTTTGAGACTATCAACGAGGGCAACGTTGATTATTCGCATTCCATTCTGCTTGATGCACCCTCTTCCGATTACTCTAGCCTTTGAATTGTCACCAAATGAGACTGAAGGTCATTTGATCTTGTGAAGTTCTGCGAAGATCTCTTCATCCCCTGTCATGTGACCTGAGCATCCACTATCTAGGATCCATTCTTTGAGCTTTCTTGAGGTTCTTCTTCCTGGACCCTGTTCCTGCAAAACAAAGAAGTTATATTTTTTGTACCCGATTAATTACGGGTCCTGCAGGATTAGTTCTCTGGATTATTTCTTTGGGAATCCACACTTTCGTGATTTTGACATTTAGTTTGTCATCACGTTTCACTACTTTTCCGTTCCTATTGGCATAATATCTGAAATTAGCATAGGAATGTGTAGTGGTGTGTCGAGCCCTCACTGTCTTTTGAAAATGGTTTGCTTTAGATTCTGACCTCAAGTAGGCGTCCCTTCTACTTGGAGTGTGTGTTGGCTTCCTTGCAATCTTAGTAGATTGCTTAGCCTTGCTAGGATTTGTATGAACCTTCTTAGCAAATGGAACAGTCTGCTGGGTTACATACCCTGACTTTGCTGGCCTCTTCTCAGTAGATAAATAATTTAATCTTTGTTGAGCAGTCATCTGAGGGATGCTAGTCTGCCAACATTTCTACTGAGCAATTGACTTAGAGTTTTCCCTCTTGTCTTTCCTAGCAGTGTGCTGAATCTTCCTAGATGCTGGGACAAAAACAATTTTCTTTGTCTTACTTGATTCAGCATCATATGACTTTTCCTCATCAAAACCTATTCCAGTGAAGTTCTTCGAACTTTTTTGGATACTTAGAATATCATTCAAATATCTCGTGTTTTTTGAAAATTTGCAATGACACGTACTTTGCACGGAGCTATTGCTTTTGAAAACTTCATTCTCCTGTTTTAAAATGCTAAGTTTTTCATTCGAGGAGAAGAATTATGTTTTCAATTTTGAAAGTTCCTCGTCTGCTGACCTAGATTTCTCAATCTCACTAGTCAAAATAGAAAACTGAGATTTCAGAGAGGAATTTTCTTTCACTAAAATATCCTTTAACGCATGGATTTCTGAAAACTCTTTCAGCAAATATTCTACAGTTATCTCATCTGATTTTGAGGAATATGAATCAGCAGTATCATGCATTTTATCAGAAGTAGAAGCAGTAGACAAAGTAGAGTTTGTTACCTGGTTTCCTGCGGCAGCTAGAGCTGATTCTTCTGTCTGCTCTTCATTGATATCTGCCATGAACACCATGAGAACATCCTCTTCATCTTCTGATGAGTAACTTTCGTCGTCATAATCTGGGATGTCTGATAGTTCTGTCCTTGTCAATAAGGCTTTGGTGATAACCTTTGATGCTCGCCTTTCGAACAGCTTCCTCAGTCTTTCCCTTTCTTAAGGATCTA
The DNA here is from genome assembly GCA_026898455.1 of Plectranthus barbatus. Taxonomy (NCBI): domain Eukaryota; kingdom Viridiplantae; phylum Streptophyta; class Magnoliopsida; order Lamiales; family Lamiaceae; genus Plectranthus; species Plectranthus barbatus. Next base: position 19,826 of record JAPKLW010001500.1, on the reverse strand, counting down.
CTCGTGGGCATTAAAACTTTAGATGATCCGGGGAATTACATTCATAGCATGCCCTTGGCGCTTTCTTGACATTTTTGTTATCTGCTGGTTGACTTTGCTGGAAATCCTCCTTCTTCCCTTTGGCTTTCAACAGTAGCCTTTGCAATTTCTTCATTTGTTCTTCCGGTTCGCTAACTGAGCATTCTGCTTCTTTTAATTGAGATTCGCTGGTGGAAGGAATCTCCTTTGTCGAACTGGACTGAGCTGGTTGATCTGAGTGGAATGGTTTCTTTGTTTTCCACTTCTGTCCGTCTTTCTTCACAAAGAATGCAGCATCCTCGATTGGTTTCTCAATGATTACTGTAGCACGAACAACTTCATTTTTGTTGATTTGCGTGATGTCCCATTCATGGGCTTTTAGTTGAGCAAATACTTCTTTGGTGCTGATTGCTGACAGATCTTTCTCCTTCAGACTGGTCACTTTGACAAACCAGTCCTCCTTTGGTAATCTTGAGAGAATCTTTGAGTTCATGTCGGGAAGCTCGTACGTTCTTCCAAGTTTCATTAACTCAGCTACAATGTTGTTGAATCTGGCCTTCATGTCCTTGATGATTTCACCTGGAATCAATCGAAAAGATTCATACTTGTCTACCCATTGTTGTAGCTTGTTTCTCTTCACCTGATCCATATCTTTACTTAGAGTAACCAAGAAAATTCCACATCTCTTTGGCATTTTCGTACTCCAATGCTTCTACCATTCAGGTAGGTGAAAATGCACCTAATATTAAATCCATGGCTACGTAATTTAGTAGATCATAGGCTCATTCTTCTTGAGTCCATTCTTCAAACGGCTTGTCCACCATTACGTCTGGTCCTGCTACGTCTTCTCCGACCTTTTTCTTTACCCTTTGGATCTTAATTGGTCCTTTTTCAATCACTTGTCTCATCTCAGGATGTACATTCATCAGGGTGATCAACAACCTCTTTTTCCAGGTAGAGTAGGATTCTGGAGAGAACTTTGCAAGCTTCGCGTTGTTCGCCATTGCTTTGAACCTGAGCCAAACACGGAAACACAAATATGCAAGGAAAACCTGGATTTGGTCCTAATCGACTCAGAAGCAGCTAGTCTGTAAAGACCAACCGCTTTGATACCACTTGTTGGTCCCCAATCAGAATGTTTTATATGCAACGGAAGTATTAATACGATCTAGCACTCATCTTGCTAAGGTCACGACTTAGCAAGTGTTCATCAAATGTGTTATCAGCTCAATTCTTTGTTAATCCAAATTGTAGGTTATACTACAACACTTGATGTGTTGAGTTTCAAATATATGTATGCACAAAATATAATGCAATAAGGCAGTAAAGACACAAGAATTTTATAGTGGTTCGAACAACTGTTCTATGTCCACTCTTCAGTCCTATGACTGAAAATTCACTAGAAGAATGAGTACAAGGTCAAGCCTGATCTCTAACCTTGAGCAACTCCTCCGTCTGGTCTGCGTGCACCTTCAAGCACTTCGATCTCCAATCTTCAACCTGTGCTGCTCCGTAGAGTGAGGATAAACCTCCCTTCTCCTTGGACGTCGACTGTTGGGAGTTTTATAGTTCTTCTCGGAACCTATCCTTGTGTTGGCGATGCCCGTAAGAATCACGCTTGCACAGCAATCGTGACTGCTAGATTCTTTCCAGAGTAGAAAGAATCCCAAAAATAACCTTGGAAGCTTAACTTTGTAGGTCTCGAGCTTTAGAGATGAAAGCTTGTGGGAAGCTTCTGTAAATAACTTAGCTCAGATGAGTTCGCGTAATGTATAGAGTGTATTTGATCTCTTTCTGTTATCTCTGTGTGTAGAAATTCGCAAACCTTTGAATCAAGTAAGGATGACACCTATTTATAGGTAAAGATTCAAACGACTGTTTGAATCTTGTCCGTTAGAATCAAAGGCATTGCTCGCCTATCTGCGTTCTTCCTATTTAGTGGACAGAGACTCTTCAAGTCTCCTCGTTTTTTATTGGCGTAGCATATATTTGTAGTCGTCTTTGTCCGAACGGATCTTTTGGTGTAGACCTGAAACCTCCTTTGTGTATGATGATTGTTCTATCCTCTGATTCGTCGGGTTTTCTTGTGATTTGGATCCGTCTGATTTACGACTCTGTAACTTCTCTTGATTTCTGATTGTTGGTTGCTGGCGGTTAACACGCGGCGGGTATCTCAACAGTTTGAGCTAAGGCCTTCGGTTTCTGCTGGATTTATTTCTTCAGCATTCTTGTAGCGTTCCTCTACATTGATGGCCCTTTTTTTCTTTAGCAGTCTTCAACAATTCATCAAGCCTGCTGACTCCTTCAGCATCCTTGATTCTTCTTCTTTCTAATTCTATTACAACTCGAGTATGAATTCCGATACAGAACTTTTACAATCGACTCGATACTGAGTTGCTAGATCTTTGATGCACCATAACACATAAAACTATGACTATGAATCAATTACAACAAAAGGATTTTATAATATCTAACAATATTCCTAACAATGACTTTAACCAACATATGTGAATATATTAAATTTGTTACATAATGATTGCATGACCTTGACATCTTTTTACATATATTAATTATTACTATAATCTATAATTTTTTAGCTTAGATATATTTAAGTCATTTATGTTATCTTATATGAAGAGAATTATCAAGCTTCCATGTTCGAAATACATATTTTTAATGAAAGTGCATAAATCCCAAACTTGATAATATTTTAATTTGAATTTGCGAGCAATAAAATGATAGTTATTTTGAAATTTGGAACATGGGTGAATAAACACAATAATAAAAAATTTTGTTAATTTGAAATATGATTGTCTCACAAAAATGAACAAATAATTGCAAAACATTCATGAATTTATTTAATATGTTTTATTTAGCATTGACACGTTTTTCACAAATTTTGAAGGAACACTTCTGAATCTTCTTTAATAGATTATAGATATTTAGAGATGTATTGGATTTTCTGCAAAAAAATCACATAAAAAATACCATTGTACCCTCAAGTAATTTATTATTACTATTTAATTGAAATTATTATTAAATTAAAGCCAAAAGACCAATCTACTCTTAGACAATCTTCTATTTCTCAATTTTCATTATATAATAGAAAAATATTTTAATTTTGGTGGGGAATATAGTGGGGAATATCCATATAATACATGGCAAGGGCCGAGTTTATCACCACAATCTTGGTGGAATGAACCGAATCGTTTGTATTTGGAGGAGAAAGAGAGGATATCGGAAATAAAGGGAGACATTGAGCGGAAGTGTGAGAAAAATGAGGAATTATTGGAAGATATCAAGTCACAAGTATCTTGTATAGTGCAACAATTGAGTAGAAAGGAAGAAGGTCTTCTTGAAGGGGCATGTGGAGCTATAACAACTAGAAGTGGGCATTCATATGAAGGACCGAAGCGAGGGGCACATGAAGGTGAAAAGGAGAAGACCGATGGAGGAACTAGGAAGAAGGTTACATTCAAAGAGGAAGAAGAAGTCATACCAAAGGAAGTAAAGGAACCAGAAGTAACCGTGGATAAATCTTCGGAGAAAGAATCCATTCCTCTTATGTCATTTTCTCAACGGTTTGAGAAAGGTAGGAAGAACAAGAAGTTTGCTCGATTTCTTGAGCATATGAGCAAGATCCAAATAAATCTTCCTTTACTAGAGGTTCTACAAGAGATGTCGGGGTACATTAAAATGTTGAAGGAAATGTTTACCCAAAAGAGTAAGTATGGTATTGGTGAATATGAGACGGTGATCCTTTTTTAGGAATGTAGTGTCGTGATTCAAAGGAAGATGCCATTCAAAAGGCAAGATCCAGGAAGCTTCACTATTTCATGTATAATTGGTGGAATTGAAGTAACGCGGGCTTTGTGTGATTCGGGGGCTAGCATCAACCTAATGTCTTTATCCTTGTTCAAGAAATTGGAAATAGGGGAGATTAAGCCAACAACGATGACACTCCAAATGGTGGACCAGTCTTTATCATACCCAAAGGGAATTGTGGAAGATGTTTTGGTCAAAGTGCGTGACTTTATATTTCCGGCTGATTTTGTGGTACTTGACATGGAAGATGATGGAGATGTTCCTTTGATTTTGGGACGACCGTTCTTGTCCACCGGTGGAGCTTTGTTCGATATAAAAAATGGTCAGTTAACCTTTCAATTTGATGGAAGAAAGATCACTTTCTCTTTTTCGGAAGCCATGAAGAGAAGCATGGAGGACGAGAACGAGGAGAATTGCAACATGGTAAAAGTTATGCAAAACCCGAACCTTGAGAAAGGAGAAGGACGTGAGCCATTAGAAGAGATTTTACAAAACTCTTATTATATGGAGAATGTGGTTGATAACAAAGAATAAGTAAGGGAAGACATGGTGGAGTATGTCCGAGTTTTGGATAATTTTCCTATTGACCCATCACATGGGGAGGTTAGATTCTTGGAATTAAGAACAAAAGAAGAGGAGGATGAAGCTAAACAAAGGAAGATAGAGATGAAGAATAAAGCACCGGATGTAGAATTGAAGAAGTTACCAGATCATTTAAAGTATGCATTCTTGGGTGAAAATGAGACATATCCGGTAATCATCTCAACCGGACTTTTGAGGTGTGAAGTTGAGAAATTGCTTCGTGTTTTAAGGATGCATCAGTCAGCCATTGGTTGGAAACTTTCCAATATCAAAGGAATAAGCCCTGTCATTTGCATGCACAAGATACTTCTAGAGGAAACGTGCAAGCCTAAACGACAACCTCAAAGGAGGTTGAATCCTATGATGCAAGAGGTGGTGAAGAAAGAGGTGCTCAAGTTGCTTAATAATAATATCTTCTATGCTCCGAGTGATAGTGAGTGGATAATCCCCACACATATGGTGCCAAAGAAAGGGGGATTCAAAAAGGTGGTAAAGGAAAATGGAGAAGAAATGATGGAGAGACCAACAAAAGGGTGGTTGTTTTGTATTGATTATCGTGCTTTGAATTTAGCTACTCGCAAAGATCATTTTCCTTTACCATTCATTGACCAAATGCTTGATCGACTTGCAGGGCACTCTCACTATTGTTTCTTGGATAGCTATTTGGGTTACAATCAAATCATGGTGGCGCCGGAGGATCAACACAAAACTGCTTTTACATGCCCTTATGGAATTTTCGCCTACCAGCGGATGCCATTTGGTCTTTGTAACGCTCCAGCTACATTTCAATGATGCATGATGGCTATATTCCATGGGCTCATCGAAGAGATTATGGAGGTATTCATGGATGATTTTTCGGTTTTTGGTAATTCCTTTGATGCATGCTTAAAAACTTAGAAATTGTTATTGCTAGATGTAAAGAGACAAACCTTGTTATTAATTGGGAAAAATGCCATTTTATGGTTTGTGAAGGAATTGTGTTAGGCCATAAAATTTCTAGTAGAGGTTTAGAAGTAGATAAGGCCAAGATTTGTGTTATTGAACAATTACCAATTCCGAAGTCGGTGAAAGGTGTGAGGAGTTGTTTAGGACATGTTGGATTTTATAGGAGGTTCATTCAAGATTTCTCTAAAATAACTAAACATTTGTGTTGTTTGCTTGAGAAAGATGTGTCATTTGTTTTTGATGAATCATGTGTATGTGCTTTTGAGAAGTTGAAAAAGGCTCTTGTGACTGCCCCGGTTCTTATTTCACCTAATTGGCATGAAGAGTTTGTGTTGATGTGTGATGAACGTGATGTTGCACTTGGAGTGGCCTTAGGACAAATTAGGGATAAAGTGTTTAGGATAATTGCCTATGCTAGTAAGACGCTAAACTCGGCTCAATGAAATTACACCGTCACTGAGAAAGAATTTCTAGCCGTGGTTTATGCATATGATAAATTTTGTGCTTATTTGGTTGGAGCTAGGTCGATTGTATACACGGATCATGCTGCTATTCGATATTTATTTAAGAAATCGGATGCAAAACCTAGACTTATTAGGTGGATTTTATAGAAATTAGGGATAGGAAAGGATGTGAGAATGTGATTGCTGATCATTTGTCCCAATTAGAGGAGCCGGTTAGGGGAGATGAAAATGAACGGTGCATTAATGATAATTTTCCGGATGAGCATGTCTTATATGTGGCTTATAACACTCCGTGGTATGCTGACTTTTCCAATTTTCTTGTTGCCGGAGTGTTTCCTCCTGGCTTAAAACCCCATCAAAGGAAGAAGTTCCTTAAAGATGTGCGGTTTTATTAGCCTTTCTTGTTTCGTAGATGTGCAGATGGAGTCATTCGGAGATGTGTGCACCAAAGAGAGTGGAGACGGATAATGGAGGAATGTCTTGCCTCGAAAAGTGGAGGGCATTTTGCTGCCAATAGAACGGCGTTGAAGGTACTTTTTTGTGGTTTCTATTGGTCTTCCATTTATCGTGATTGTATGAATTTTGTCAAGACTTGTGATAGGTGCCAGAAAATGGGGTCGATAACCCGTAGGGATGATATGCCTTCTAAACTTTTTATTGAGGTTGATTTGTTTGATGTGTGGAGGATTGACTTTATGGGGCCATTTCCCTCTTCTTGTGGGTATCGTTATATATTGCTTGCTGTTGATTATGTGTCCCGTTGTGTGGAAGCTTGTCCGACCATTACTAACGATGCTAAGGTTGTGTTGAAGTTTTTGCAAAGTTTAGTTACACGTTTTGGAATTCCAAGAGCTCTAGTGAGTGATGGCGGAAGTCACTTTTGTAACAAAGTGTTGGAAAATTTGTTAGCAAGGTATGGACTTAAGCATCGGATAACTACCCCGTATCACCCTCAAGCTAATGGTCAGACAGAGCTTGCTAATAGAGAAATCAAAGCTATTTTAGATAAGACGGTGGTTTCCTAGAAAGATTGGTCTAAGCATTTGGATGATGCCTTATGAGCATATCGCACGGCTTTTAAAACTCCGATTGGTATGTCACCATACCAATTGGTGTTTGGGAAGTCGTGTCATTTGCCGGTTGAGTTGGAACACAAGGCGTATTGGGCTTTGAAAATGGTTAACGTTGATTGGAGGAAGGCTCAAGGGGAGCAAGCTATGCATTTGAATGCGATGGATGAATTCCAGAATGAGGCTTATGAAAATTCAGATTTACAAGGAGCGTACAAAGAAGTTCCATAATTTGCACATTAAAGGTAAGTCTTTTGTTCCCGGTGATTTGGTGTTTCTTTTCAACTCACGATTAAAGTTCATGCCCGGTAAGTTCCGTTCGAAATGGTCGGGTCCTTGTATTGTGAAGCAAGTTTTTGAAAATGGTACATTGGAGTTAAAACGTGATAATGGTCCTTGTTTTAAGGTGAATGGTCATTGGGTTAAACCGTATTATGTTGATAATTGACCTTGTATGGTTTTGTATGTTTCTTTTGTTAATTGAGGTGTGAAGTCGAGCTATGGACTTTAAAAAGCGCTTGATGGGAGGCAACCCATCCGGAGTTGTGGTAATTCTTCTTTCTTGTGCATTTTGACTTATGTTTTTGGGTTGATTTTGGTTTGATTTTCTTTGTAGGGACATTTGAAGGATAGAGTGGAGTGATGGTGCACCGCCTACCTTTTGGCAAACTTAGTCTCACTTGACTAAGTTTGGGGGGAAGCGCCGGTAGTCGGTGCCTTGGTTCATTCTCCTCCTCTATCTCTTTATCATAGTTTACCTTGCTTATTAGTTTAGTTTGTTGATTGATGATTTCTATCTTCGATTTGGTTGTATAATGATTGATTGGATTTACTTTGGATGTTTGGATTTGGAATTTGGATGTTTGATTTTAATGGTGGAATTTTATGATGATTGGATGGAATTATTAGTGAGCTAGCATGATTTTATACTTCCTATTTTGCTTGGTTTGTGGACATGTTGAATGGATTGGTTTGTATGGTGGAGCTAGAGGATATTGTTTTATTTTTGTTGATTGTTGGTTTGTGGAAAGTTTGGTGGAAATGAGAGCTTTATTGATTTAGTTTATGCTCAATTGTTTGGTGGTGTTTGTGTTGATATTGAGTAGGTACAAATAAGGCATTGGAGAAGCGGTTCGATCGTGGCTACCGATGGGTAACGCATTCTATCGTTTCTCTTGCCAATTGTTTCATTGCATGTAGATTGTTTTTTTAGGTTGTTGTGTGCTTGTGTGTGTGTGATGAACCCAAACGAGGCTTGAGATTTAATCATGATTTACTTAGTGAAGTTTGATGTTTACCTCAACCAATGATAGGGCGGAATCTAGTTTTCGAAGCATGTTTTAAGTTTAACTTTTGAATTGTCGAGTTTTGTGTTTAGTTAATGCATTGGAATTGACAAAAAGCCGTGAGTTTTGAGCCTTGATATTGTCATATCTTCGTCGATTGTGAGAGGCAAGATTGAGAGTACAAAATCTATAACTTGCATCCGTTCTCTATCTATTGGCATGAGTGTGTGACTAGAAAATGATATTAGGTCATCGATTCTTAGTCCTACCTTTCACATCGGGAGTATAAGGTGGTTGTTATCATTAATTTACCTTTCGTATCTTTGACCCCCGTGATTGAGCTTTATTAGTGTATCTTCTTTGATTTGATTTGGATCAAGATTGGGGGAAAAAAGAGTGTATGAGGGTGAATACGGTGATGAGAGTTGGGTTGGAAATCGATTGGATTTGTGATGTTGAAAATGTTGAGGCATGAAAGACATGAAATAAAGGATTGGTTTGAATCCTAGAAAATGAGGCACCAACAAAATTTTTGGTGCAAGTGGTTGAAAAGAAAGAGAGGCACCCATGGAATGAATGAATGAGGGTGCTAAAAAAATAGAGAAAATAAGAAAAGAGATGAAAAAAATAAAAAAGAAAGAAAGAAAAAAAAATGTTGTGAAATGAATAAGCCTCAGGTTTGAAGTGGTTCGAAGAGAACAAGTTTGGGGGGTTTGGGGAAATTGAGAAGTTTAGTCACTTTGGCCCAAAACCACCCACCTATTAGTTAGCCACGTTACAACCCTCAAAAAGACCTTTTTGATTCTAGAAACTAACTCATTGTAGTATAGTGGTGAGAATGGATGCAAGCTTATGGAAATCAAGCTCGATATCTTGTGATTGAGTGAATCTCATCGACCCTATACACGTGAGGGAGTGTTTTCTTTTCTTGTATCCATATTTGATGAGTGGTTCATGTCCTTAGCATTAACTTTGTCAAAAAATGAGGTTATAATCTCGTTTTACTTGAACATGGTAAGATTATCTTAATGAGCTATGAGGTATTTCCCGAGGTAGATTAACGGCTTTACATTGTTTGATTGAGGACAATCAAAGGTTCAAGTTTGGGGGATTATGATATGTGCGTAAAATGACCTATATTTCGATGTGTGAGTGTGCATGTTTGTGGCCATTTTACTCCCATATCATATGTATTTTGCTTGTTTTTGTTGTGTTTTTGTGTTTTGTGTGTTTTGGATGATGTAGGTTAGTTTTGAGCATAAAGCAGCATTTTTGGCTTAGTTTTGGAGGATTTTCGCCCGAGTCGGGAGCCAAAGGGAAGCAGGCTCGACCGAGTAGATCTGGCTGGAGTTCAGAGAGTAGGCTCGGCCGAGCTGAACCTGGCTCGGCCGAGCCAAGTCAGACAGAGGGCTCGCTCGGTCGGCCCTGAACCGCTCGGACGAGCCATGCCGTTCAGAGGGCAGGCTCGGTCGAGCCATCCTTAGCTCAGCCGAGCCAGAGCGGGTGTTTTTGGTGGTTTTTCCATTTTCAAGCTATCCCGGGCGATCCAAGGCCCTGTTTGCTCGTCTATAAAAGGGGGAATTTCGAGGTTTTAGAAAACTTTGGCCTAAATTTCATTACATCAAGTTAGAAACTCTCCCAAATTCCATCTTCCATCCTCATTCCATCCAAATCCAATTGGATCAAGAGCAAGATCTACAAAAAATTGATGAAGATTAGAGAGGATCAAGGGTAGATCAAGTGCAAGGGCAACAATTGGGGAAGAATTCAATTCACATTTCAAGTTTGTAATGGATTGTCTTTCATTTTCTCTTGTATTGAACAAATTGAAAGGTATGGCGAACTAAACTTCTTGTGAGTGTTGTTTGGATTGATAATGTGTGAAATTGAGATTGAATGTTGAATGTTTACCTTTTTATGAGAGTTTGAATCACACTAGATCTCATCCCCAATCACCTAGGTGTAGGTAATATCCAACGTAGGTGGTTTTTGACGTGAACACTGCAGCCAACACACGGGTGGAATCGTCGCGAATAGTATGAATTCATATGATTCTAAATCCAATCCATGTGCAAAAATAGGTCATAGGGCCATAATCTACGTTCTAGAAGGAGTGAACTAGGAGCCGATAACGTGACTATTTGAGATTGCTATGATCATCTATGGTTAACTCGTCGTGACAAGGGGTTAGCTACCTTAGAGTGGATTGCTCAATCTCATAGGAATTAAATTAAGTTTACATCACGATTTGATATAAATTGAACGCATTGGATATTCACACAACACTCACTCTTGTCTCATTGATTGAACTTGCTACTTTGTCTACCTAGTTTGGAAAGATCAATCGGTTGATTCACAAGTTTCTATTCAACATGATTGTTATTGTGTCTTACCTTGTTTTTGCTTTAGCTTAGTTTATGTTTTTGCCAAGTTGATAGAAAAACTCAACGACTTAAGTTTTATCTAACTATAAAATTCCATACGAGTAAAGAGTAATCTATAGGGCGAAGTTGAAAAGAACCTTGGATTGATAATTTTAACTTGACGAGTGTTTTTACACGACATTAATTGCCATGAATGAAAGTTCCTCAGTAGGTACAATTTGATTTTCGGTGGTAGTTATGAGAGCAGAAGTTTCCAATCCTGGAGTCGAAGTGGATGGTTGATCAGCCAGAGCTATTACAGAGTGTGTGATTTCCCTTTCTTCTTCTTCTTCGGCAAAAGGATTTGCGAATGACCTAACATCCTGTACCCTGAAAGGCTTGCTGACGAGTTGGGTAAGGATTTCCAAAATCTTCCTCTTATCTTCTTCTCTTTCTCGTGCGGTTTGCTCTTCTGCTAGCTTCTTCTTCAATTCCTCAGCTGCTGCCATTTGACGTCTGGTGGCAGGAGATTTGAATTTCTTGGTGAATGGTAGAGAGTCTTCTATGGCATATTCTGATGGTGGCAGTGATCGATCTCTGGTGGCTGCTCTGTGAGCCTGGATCTTATGTAACCTCGCAGCAACTTGCTTCTCCGTATACTGGCTTTTGGATGTTTGGTCCATCCAATCATCTGCCCATTCTTCTTCACTCCTCTAGTAGTTAAGGTCCATCCTTGCCATCATTATTGAGCGGTCCTCATAATGTAATTCAAGAGTGGCATAATCAAGGAATCGTCATCTCTTGAACTCTATTCTCAAGCAATTTTGATCGGATGACTCCCCTTGGAGTTCAGTAGGATATGAGTCCTTGACTTCTAAGGCAGTCTGAGTTTCGATTTACATGTTTATGTCTCGTGATCAAATCATTGCCACCATCTTCTTTTGCCCCCGATAGTTACTCAGACGCTCGGATTGAGCTTTCAAAGCACCAGGCTAGAGCGGCTACTGAGTACCGTCGCCGTCATATGAGGCACTGAAGAAGGAAAGAATGAAAGCCAGAAAGGCCGAAATGATAAATGATCGAGAGGTTGCTAAGCTCACTGAAAAAGACAGAATAATTGTCCTGTTTTTGGGCCTGGATATTCTTAGCATCATAAGAGCTGCCCAAGCTGAGGAAGCTCAGGAGGCTGAAACTGCTCAAATCCTAGATGCTACACAGAGGATGTTGAATGAGGAAGAACGCTATGTGGCTGCTCAGGCTCAGATTTCTAATGATGCCGAAATTGCTCAGATCATGGCTGGTGCTAAGCTATTGATGGATGAAGAGTCACGCTACTCTGCTGCCCAACAAGCAAATGCTGAAGCCTTGGAGATAGCACAACCGAGCCAGGAAGGGACCACAACTACTGAAGGTCTGGACATGGTGTTAGCAACAACATTTTCTACATTTGAAGCTACGCCTATAAGTTTATATGATTTTCAATCTTACGTGGATTCAATCGTGCAAAAAGCGATGTGAAGTGCTCTATCTTCCCTGAATGAACGTGTTGAGATGGAGAAGGCTGAAATAAGGAAGGAGATTGATGAGGTCAGGACCGAAGTGTCAGACGTCCGCACTGAGGTTGCTGAAGTGAGGATGGATGTTTCCTCTGTGAAACAGAATGTGGAGGTCTTGACGACGGAGGTCGCTGACTCCCAGCAGCAGATGGCGGAAACTGTTCAATCCTTTTCTTCTACCTTTTTTGCTGCTCTCAAAGAGGGGGAAGAAAGGAGACTTGCTGAAGCCGATCAGAGGAAGAAGGAGGAAGAAGCTCTGGCTGCTGCTGAGGAGGAGAGGAGGCAGAGCTCAAGGAAAAAGAGCTAGAGCTAAAGATAAAGAAGTTAGAGGTGGACAATGAAAATCTTGCTAAGAAGATGGAGAGGGATGCGGCAGAACGAGAAGCGAGCAAGGCTTATGTTGAAAAATTCATGAAGATGACGATGAGCAAGTTCGATGAGCTTGATAAGAAGAAGCCTTCTCCCGAGTCTTGATCTTACACTTCTTACATTAACTTCTTATCTTAGCATTTTTTTTATATTCCTTTTCATTTGTAATTGTAATGCTCAAATCAAATGAATGAAAATGGAACCAGACTTAGACAATTCCTTATTGTCGATTTCTGAGTTTTTATTGCGTGCTAAAGTTGATATACACTTTAGTGTATTCAACGAATTTACATAAGTTTGCTTTGGATTGGTTGTGAATGTCTGCTAATTTATTTGGATGCTAGAATTTCTAGCAGACTCCTTGCAGCATTTACGTATATCTAAATCGAGAAATATTCCCAGCACATATTGAGGGGGAATTATTTAAAATTAATCCCTGCTACAATTAAGATGGATTAACTCTGAGTTAGACTGCTAGCTTAGCATAGCTTTGTACTTAGAAAAATTTTGTAAAGCTCAGATATTTTTCCTCTTAATTCAGCAAGTGATAGTAAGCTTTGATCGCACCAAAAAGGGGGAAATTGTTGGGAAATTATTCCTAAATCTCCCTTAGGATCATATTGTAAAAGGTTTTGTTTGATCAAACCTTAGTAGATTGGTCGATCAATTGTTCAATTCTAGTGAAGTATAATAACTCTTGTAATGTCCTGCATAGGCTAAGTATCGAGTTGTAATAGATTAGATTGCTAGAATCATTCCTAGCAGATTGTGGATGCTAGGGATATTAGCAGACGAGGATGACTGCTAGAAATAATAGTGGGCTAAAGGAGGGATTTGCTAAGGAGTTAGCAATCCTATGTCAGAGGAAGAGACTGCTAGAATCAAGTACTCAGCAGTCAGAAGAACAAGTAGCAGAATGCTAGAAAAAGATTAGCATTTGCTAAGAGCAAAGTATAGCGGAATGCTGAAGGAGTCAGTATTCGCTAGCATGTAGCAGATTGCTAAAAGCGATAGCAATCCAGAGTCAAAGGAATCAAGTGTTAAACATGAGCAACTGTTGAGCAGTCAGCAGTCCGATACATGGTTTAGCAGGTTGCTAGGAAGGCTTAGCAGATCGTTCCGAGAAGGCTTAGCAAGGCGAGATAGCTAACAACGACTGCTACACTAACGTTCTGACAGACGTAGATGCAAAGGACAAAACTTTCCCAAAGTAGGTCAAAAAGTATTGTACGACGCCGAAAAGGGCGGGTAAAGTCAAACCACTCTTGGACGAAGGAGCCGTTGTGTCTAACATGTATGGAGATTCAAAGTTTTAATCTCCAGATATAAAAGTGAAGTCCAACAGAGAGAGACGACTACTGCTTCCATTACTTATGAGCTAAGGAACCTCAACCACATCTGGAAAAGCATTAACAGCGAGATTCCTTTGACAAACAAAGAGTAAGAAAATATTCAGTTGAGAGCACGAGATAAAAGTGTATTCAAAGCTCTCAACAACCATGAGTGTCTTCCATCAAATATCTGACACTGACTTTAAGAGATTCCTTGACTTCGGTCAAGAATCAAATCATTGGGATACCTTCCATCCTAGGAAGCATCCAGCAGTCACATCTCTGAAAAGGGATTGACTCCGACGGGCATATTGCCGAAAACAGACAAGTTCAGGAGAGAACTTTAAAAGCTCCCCCTAGTAGCGAATGACAAGTTTTATGAAGGTTCGCCCTTGACTTGGACGGAGCTGCAGCTGACTGAGAAGAACGAAGTTGCGGAGGATAGCTTTGTTGTGGCCGGCTCAAAAGCTCACCGCCTATAGCAAGTGTTCGGCGAATCCTTGTATTTTGTATATCTTTTTAGTGAAATTCTTAGCGTTTCGGCTAAAGAGTGGACGTAGATCTATTTGATCGAACCACTATAAATATTGCGTGTTCTTACTGTTTTATTGCCTACTATTTACTATTCCGATTTGAAACCTAGCAACCCAAGTTGTTAGTGTAAAACTGTAAGAAACCCTAAGTACAAGCTGAGCTAAACAATCTTGATAAAGAACTTAAGTGCAGGTGAACGATAATATTCCGCTGCATTTTGTGTGTGTTTGTTGTTTGTATTCACCACGACGACTCTGATCTCGGGACCAACAATAATGCATAAAATAATGATTAAATTCGTGCCCTAATGAGTCTTATTTATAGAGGAGAGAAAAAGACCTAATTTAGGTATTGGGCAAAAATAACAAAATCTTCCAAAACAGGCTGAAAATTCCATGTCGGGCTTCTGTGTCGATCGATAGGGTGCTTGTCGATTGCCACAAGCATCGAATCAAAATTCGGGTTGAACTCCATGTCGAGCCACCTTCTCTGACCTCCGAGTCGATCGACAAGGAGCCTACCGATCGACATGCCTGCAATGACCTTCGTGTTAATTGATGGGGAGCCTGTCGATCGACATGCCTGCATATGTCGAGCTTTCTTCTTCTACCTTGCCTCCGATCAACATCCGACCTCTATGTCGATCGACACCGAGGTCCTGCTTCAGGATTTTGGCTTTGTCTTCCATCTCTGGTCGACTACCCGTGCATCAATCAAAGCGGCAACTCTGTGTTAGTCAGCTCTTTCATCATTTCACCTCTTTTTAGCCCTAAATACCTGCAAATCTCACCACAAAGGGCATAACATCCTCTAAAACAATCACATGCACGGAAATAAGTAAAAACCTAAACCAATTACATTGAAACAATGGAGAAAAATATAGATAAGTGAGTATAAATATGAGCTTATCATTTGTCAACACATCTCCAATCTCTTAATGTTGGCTTTTGAGGTGGGTAAGGATGTGCTTCTTTCAGCTAAATACTTATCCACAGAGTATCGGAGAAGCTTGGTTGCAATCATATACAACCTTTAAAGTACCTGCTCTCTAAGAAAAAGACCGCAATGAATGGATAAGTTCCAGAGCGACTCAAAGAAGTCAGTCGTGAAGACCAACCGCTCTGATACCACTTGATGGTCCCAAATCAAAGGGTTAAACACACAGTGGAAATAACTTACCCATTCAGAGCTCATAACTGGATGTTCTTGGACAATATTGGATATCTAAACATGTTAATAGCAGTTAAATTCTTACTTAGCTGGTTTCAGACAATATGCACAAAAAACGTAGCAAGTTGTTGGTTTTCAAATAACCTACTAAGCATCGGTCAGCTCAAGGAAATCGTTATGTTGTTTCTTTTTCCGAGTCTGAATGCCATATTCGAGACATGATTTCAGAAGAAGTCAAGCTCAGAGGCATAAGGAAATGAGGGCTCTACATGGTAGACTGGCAGAGTGGAAAGATAAGTTCTTGCTTTGTGGCAACCAGCTCAAGTGAGATAAATTGGTTGTAGCACAAAACGCTGAACCATTTGAATTTCAAGACTATCAATCATTTTGTTAAGCACAAGCTTGTAGTAGGTCTACTGAAGGGAATCTTCAGATTATAAGGTATTTGCAGGACATGCCAACTGGGGAAGCAGACCAAAGCCTCATTCAAAAACAAGTCAGTCGGTACGAGCACAGAGCGGATACTAGAGCTATTGCACATGGACCTCTTTGGACCAATGACTCCACCCACCATTGGAGAAAAAATATATTCTCTGTAGTCGTTGATGATTACTCAAGATGCATGTGGTTGAAGCTTCTCAAGACCAAGGACGAAGTAAAGCTCATACTACCTAAGTTGGTGATACTTCTCCAAAATAACAAAGGACTCAAAGTAAAGAGGATTAGATATAACAACGGAACTGAGTTTGGCAACGAACATCTGATGAATTTCTGTGCTGAAGTTGGAATAGGACACGAGAAGTCATCCCCATGGATTCCACGACATAATGAGCTTGCATAAAGAAGAAACCACACTCTCAACGAGGCTGTAAGGATTGTGCTGGCAGAAACCAACTTAAGTGAGTGCCTTTGGGGAGAATCTGTTATCACAGCCTGCTACACATAGAATAGAAGAAGACTCAATAAACATTTGCACAAAACTCCATACGAAGCGTATCATGGACGTAAGCCTTCTTTAGCTCATCTTCTTGCTTTTGGTTCACTATGTTATATTCACAACAATGAGAATTCGAAGTTGAATACTTTTTCTCCCAAAGCTGATGAGGGTGTTTTCCTTGGATATGGGCACCCCTCTCACAAGGGATACAGAGTACTCAACAAGACCACCAGACTTGTGGAAATAACATACAATGTTATATTTGTTGAAGCTACTTTAGTGCGCAAGACCATGAAACAACTGGGTGAAGTATTTCATGAGATCGATAATGTTGATGAACAATTGGGCTTAGAAAATCCAGATCTTAAACCAATTGTTTCGACTAGATCTCTAAGTAAAAACTCTTCACTACTAGTTTCTGCAGCTGGTGTTGAAACCACTGAGAGGGCCAGTGATGTTATTGAACTTGCTGAGGCCTTGGATTCTATTTCCCTAGATAATGGCATAAATCAAGGGGGAATCCAACCTGGAGTTTTCGAGCTTAGAGATGAAGAACCTTCAAAAAGAGCTCCAGAGATAGATGAACTGCCAGATCAAGAAGACCTAACTGGCGAGTTAGGAACTGATGGTGCTGAAACTGAACAGCAACGAACTGATGACATCATCACGCTAGCTCATGAAGAATCAGAAGTTGGGGATGCACAATCTACATAAACGACCAGTTCCAAATCAAGGATCAACTTCAAAAAGATAAATTGTGCCCGAAGAATTCCATCTTACAGACGTGCCAGTCGCTGCAACACCAAACCAAGAACTATTGTCCAATCAATTGAAGTTAGTGAACTTAAAGACCAAAATGGTTGAGACATTGTCCAGATGATGTTTTACTAGATGATGTTGAAAATCCAGTCCGAACAAGACAAGGAAGTGCTCTGCTCAATTGCTCTATTTCCCAATTGGAGCCGATGATGATTGGAGAAGCTCTGCAATCATCAGACTAGAGCAATTCAATGCAGGAAGAGCTTTCAGAATTCACCCGCAATAATGTCAGATATTTGGTTGATAGACCTACACATCATCCATTGATAGGTACCAAGTGGATCTTAAAAAACAAGTAGGATGAAGCCAGCAACATAATCAGAAATAAGGCAAGACTTAGTGGTATGGGATATGCACAACATGAAGGCATCGATTACGATGAGACCTTCACATCAGTAGTCAGGATAGAAGCAATTAGACACTTCTTAGCCTATGTGGCATATCACAACTTCACTTTCTTCCAGATAGACGTGAACAACGCATTCTTCAATGGAGAACTCAAGGAGGAAGTACATGTTGAACAACCTTCTGCTTTTGAACAAGACACCAAGGTCTACAAACTAAGGTAAGC
This sequence comes from Plectranthus barbatus, assembly GCA_026898455.1. Taxonomy (NCBI): domain Eukaryota; kingdom Viridiplantae; phylum Streptophyta; class Magnoliopsida; order Lamiales; family Lamiaceae; genus Plectranthus; species Plectranthus barbatus. The sequence goes on along the minus strand of JAPKLW010001500.1, from coordinate 1,986 downwards.
CCTCTATGGGTTAAAGCAAGCTCCATGAGCTTGGTATGAAACCTTATATCAGTTCTTGCTGAAGAATGGCTTCAATAAAGTGAAGATCGACATAACTCTCTTCCTCATTAAAGATGCTGAAGACATACTACTTGTTCAGATTTATGTTGATGACATCATCTTCGGATCCAGGAACTCATCTCTTTGCGAGAAGTTCGCCCAACTCATGCAAAATAACTTCCAAATGAGCATGATGGGAAAGATGACATACTTCCTAAGAATTCAATTTCAACAGTCCTTAGAAGGAATATTCTTACATCAAAGGAAGTATACAAATGATCTCATCAACAGGTTTTTTCTAGATAAGACAAAGACGCTCAGAATTCCAATGAGCACAAGCGTGAGGATCACTCCAGACGACGAAGAAGAAGAAACAATTAATCTTACCAGTTTCAGAGGCATCAGAGGATCCTTGCTCTATTTGACTGCCAGCAGACAAGATATCTCCAACGTCGTTGGATTATACTTAAGATTTCAAGCAAATCCGAAGAAATCGCACATGGAGGCTGCCGAAAGGATTGTCAGATACCTGAAGTGTACCAAGTCACTGGGAATTTGGTATCCCATGTATGACGAGCTCAACCTCATTGGATATTCACACTCAGACTTTAGAGGATGCCGAATTGATAGAAAAAGCACCAGTGGTACTTGTCAGTGTTTAGGAAATAAACTAATAAACTGGTAGCAAAAAGTAACACCTAGTTGCAACTTCAATCACTAAAGCTGAATATGTAATTGCCGCTAGTTGTTGTGCTAAAATCTTATGGATCAAGCCGCAACAAAACGATCATGATGTCACGCTTGGTTGCATACCAATCTATTGTGATAACAATATCGCAATGTGCATTATAAAGAATCTAGTTCAACATTCCAGAAAAAAGCACATCGACATTAGACATCACTTTATTCGGGATCACGTGGAAAAGAAGGACGTTTCGCTGGAGTATTTCCAACCTGTAGATCAACTGGCAGATATTTTCACAAAGTTACTTCCCGAAGAATGGTTCAGAGAGCTATGCATCAAACTCAGATTTCTAGAGTTTGACAAAATAGCATATGAAGAGGAATGAGTCCAAGCTCTCATTCTTGGTTTTCTGAAGAAGCTGATAAAATTGAGTCCAAGCTCTCAATTTTAAGAAGAATAAAACTGAATCCAGGCTCACAATTTTGGCAGTCTAATGAAGGCTCACAGTCTTGGCAGTCTAATGATGAATTAAACTAGACACATTCACCAGTTTAAACTAAACTCAGAACTAACACTTTACCAGCTTAATAGCGGTGATTTTTGTAAACATCAATAAGGGCGAAATTATTAGGAAGTATTCCTACCTAATTGTTGTTTCATTGTGTTAAGAGTTTGTATAGAAACCACCAAGTTAGGAGTGTCTCTAGATTAGCTTAGTTCACAAACTTGTAAAGTCATGTTAAGATATATCGAGTTGTAACAGAATTGACAAAGCTGATCAAGACAATCTGGGTTGAAATACAAAGCCACAGTTTGGATCGTGAGGAGTAAGGAGAGACCAGTTACTAGTTTGGAGCTGATGACTAAGAGAAATTGACGGACTACACTAGCCTGGATCACCTCCAGTTTACAAAGTCAGGCCCTACTTGCACAGAAAGACAAAGAGAACAAGTTAGGGGAATCACCGAAGATCAATATTTAAGTTTGGAGATTTTTTAAACACTGATGAAGCACCAACCAGTTTAGATTCCTTAAAATGGCAGACCCGTTCTGACACAAAAGTAGAATGTTGACATCCTGTATTAGAAACGGATGTAGCAGGTGCCGAACCTCAGGAAAAGCACCCTGCTCTTATTAGAAAAGAGATACATCAGATTGGACGATGCTCAAATGTCTCTAAACGACTAAAATTTGAATTACTCACACTTCGTCTATAAATACACGATGTACTCAGAGCAATTCAAATATAGAAACAAAGAAAA
>JAPKLW010001499.1:123363-189820 GCA_026898455.1 Plectranthus barbatus | reverse complement strand
GGCTTGGCTTGGTATCTAGCACATAATCCCACGGCATACGAGATATCTGGTCTGCTAGCGGTGAGATATAGTAGTGAACCTATGATCCCTCTGTAAAGAGTAGGATTCACATCATCTCCTTCTTTTTCAAGAGCAGCAATGCATGTTGTGCTGATAGGTATGTGCAGACTCTTGGTCTTCTCCGGACAATATTTAGCAATTAAGTCACGAGCATACTTCTTCTGATGAATGAATATTCCTTCTTTGGATTGATGAACTTGCAGTCCAAGAAAATAAGACATTTTTCCCATCATACTCATTTGGAAATGGCTAGTCATGAGATCGGCGAATCTATCACATAAATCTTGATTCTTTGATCCAAAGATTATATCATCAACATATATTTGAACTACCAGAATGCTATCTCCATCTTTAATGCGAAAGAGAGTTTGATCTATCCTCCCTTTCTGAAATCCATTATTCAATAAAAATTTAGACAGAGTTCCATACCAGGCTCTTGGTGCTTGCTTCAGACCATATAGTGCCTTCTTGAGCCTGAATACTTGATTGCCTTGCTCAAATCCCGGAGGTTGCTCGACATAGACTTCCTCCTTGAGCTCTCTATTTAGAAAGGCACTCTTCACATCCATTTGCATTACATCAAATCCATGGTATGCAGCATATGCCAGAAATAGGTGGATTGCCTCTAGTCTTGCTACTGGGGCGAAGGTTTCATCATAATCTATGCCTTCACATTGTCTATATCCTTTGGCCACAAGACGTGCTTTGTTCCGAACCACAAAGCCTGATTCATCCTTCTTGTTCTTAAATACCCACTTTGTCCCAATAACACTATGGTGCTCTGGTCTGTCAACTAGTTCCCACACATTGTTTCGTGTGAATTCTGCAAGTTCCTCTTGCATAGCGTTCACCCAATCTGGATCTAGCAGAGCTTCTTCGATTTTCTTGGGTTCTTCATTAGAGATGTAGCACGCTAGCATAGCATTGCCGTTTCCTTGTCTGGTTAAGATATGATCATTTATGTTTCCAAGAACACCATCTAAGGGGTGCGCACGTAACCATGTAGGTCTGATACGTGCTGGAATTTCAGCAACCGGTGCTCCTCCTTGGTGATTTTCATCAGGGACATTCTCTTCTTCATTGTCTTCATTCTCCCGGCGTTCAGCAACTGGGACGTCGTTAGTTTCTTCTTCTGTATCTGCTACAGGGACTTCATCATCGGGGATAACATTCATAGGTGCAGCATCTGCTGGAATTTCAGCAACTGGTTCTTCTTCGATTGGAATCTCAGCAACTCCTTTGCTAAGATCTTCAGCAGCTTCCACGTCACCTTGATCATCAAGAATTCCAGCAACATCTAAATTCTCATTTAGATAGATAGAAGATGGGGCCTCAGCATGGTCAATAACATCACTGGCCTTGTCAGCAGTCTGGTCACCTGCTGAGTGCGAAGTTTCTGGATTGACATCAGTCGTAGACCTAATCGGATCAATACTCATGTTTTCAAAAGATTTTTGTACAGATTGATCATAGATATCATTGGTCTCATGATTGTCATCCTTCTGTTCTTTGTTAGCCCTGCGCACTAAAGTAGACTCATCACAAATAACATTACATGTTATTTCCACAAGTCGAGTAGTCATGTTTAACACTCGATAGCCTTTGTGAGATGGGTGTCCATATCCCAGGAAAACACCTTCATCAGACTTAGGCAAAAAAGTGTTAAGTTTAGACTTCCCATTGTTATGGATATAACATGTTGAACCGAAAGCACGAAAGTGTTTAATAGAAGGCTTACGACCATTATACACTTCATAAGGAGTTTTGTTGAATCTGCCATTAACCGCACTCCTGTTCTGAGTGTAGCAAGCAGTCATGATAGCTTCTCCCCAATACTTTCCATTGAGTCCTGAATCAGCAAGCATAGACCTCGCTGCTTCCTTTAAGGTTCAGTTTCTTCGTTCTGCTAACTCGTTCTGTTGTGGTGTTCTAGCAGTGGATTTTTCATGATGAATACCAGCTTCCGCACAGAAGTCCATCAAAATTCCATTATCTGATCTAATCCTTTTAACTGTAACTTCCTTGTTGTTCTGCTCTTTAAGGATCAGCTCAGGTAGCAGGGTCTTTACTTCATCTTTGCTTTTTAGGAGCTGTACCCATGTGTACCTGGAAAAATCGTCAACAACCACAAGTGTATACATTTTCTTATTTACTGTGGGTGGTTTGACAGGACCAAACAGATCCATGTGTAAAAGTTCAAGAATTCTCCCTGAGGTATCCTTTTCTGGATTTGATTTGAAGGATGCCTTTGTCTGTTTGCCTTGTTGACATGCTTTACACACTCCTTCCTTTCGGAAAGATTCCGTAGGCAGTCCTTCTACCAGCTTATGTTTGGCTAAATAATTGATTGTTTTGAAGTTTAGATGATTCAATCTTTTATGCCACAGCCAATTAGTTTTGTCTTTGTTGAATGCTACGAAGCACGAGTCCTGTTGACCACTTTGCCAATCGACCACGTATAGTCCACCCTTGCAGATGCCTCTAAGCTTCACTTCTCCTGTAACCTTATCAACAATATTACAGCCAGAGTCAATAAAATAAACATTATATCCATTCTCACATAGTTGGCTGATGCTCATCAAGTTGTGTTTAAGGTTTGAAACAAGAGCAGCATTAACAATTCGGATTCCATCTTGTTCTACAGATCCTCTTCCAATGACTCTTCCTCTGCTGTTATCACCAAAAATAACTGAGGATCCATAAACACTTTGTAAATCTGAGAATAATTCTGCTCTTCCAGTCATATGTCCTGAGCAGCCGCTATCAAGAATCCATTCATCCGGAGATCTTGACTCCTTGACTTTTAGATCCTGTTTCTGCAAGACAATTAAGAGAATGATTTAGGTACCCGTTTAGTCTCGGGTCCTGCGGGATTAGCAAGTGCCATTGTTCCTTTTGGAACCCACATTTGAGTGATCTTCAAAATTTTCTTCTTGACATCACTCTTTATACTTTTCCCAACCTTAGGATAAGTAAATCTTGCATACTTGAATTGAGAATGAGGTGTGGTAGTGTGTCGAGCATTCACTGTCCTTTTGAAAGAGTTTAATTTGGACTCAGGCTTCACACAGGTGATCCGCCTACGTGGTGTGTATGTATTATATGAAGACTTTATAGTATTGTAATTAACATGCTTGCTTGTATGAAATGAAGATTTTGCTGTCCTGGCAGTAGATACATACTGCTCGGCATTCCTTCTAGACTCTGCTGACCATGGTTGTGAAGCATATATTCTCGTATTCTGCTTGGTTTTAGCATTCCTCTGTTGAGGTTCCATAGCAGACATTCGAGTATTCTTCTGAGGTATATCGTACCTCTGTTGTGCTTCCTTAGCATATATTCTAAGATTCTGCTGGGATATACCGTACCTCTGTTGAGGTTCCTTAGCAGACATTCTAGTATTCTGCTGAGGTTTTATAGATTTGCTAATGAATGCTTCAGCAGATGCCTTTTCTTTCAGTTTTTCTCCAAAGATGAATTTTCCAGCAGAGACAAACTGAATAGTCCTCTGCTTAGAAGATTCTCCTTTATCATAGCAATCAAAACCAACACCAGTTCTATCTTTGTGGTGCTTTTGTTGATTAATTGCGGCATTCAAGACAGCTTGACTGGTCGTGTAAGTACAAATGCAATTTTCTTTAGGTTTGTTTTTCAGCAAAATGTTTTCTTTTTCAAGAATTTTGAAATTTTCAGAAAGTATTGAAAATTCAGCTTTCATTTCTGTAAGTTCCTCACTTGCAGACCTTAGTCTTTCGACTTCCTTGGTCAAATTTGAAACTTCCAACTTTAGTGAGGTGTTCTCATTTATAATGATATTTTTGATTTCATACATCTTAGAGAATTCTTCATTTAGCTTCGTGAGATAATCTTCCTCAGAGTCTAAAATGAAATCCTCACATTCATCAAAGGTTGTAAAGCTAGGTATGTTTACTGAAATTACCTCGTTGTTCTCGGCTGCAAGAGCCGTTTCAGCATTCTGATCAGCATCTGCATCAGCAAATTGATCTTCCACGATGTCTGCCATTAGGACTAGCATGGCTTCTTCATCCTCTTCTTCTGAAGATAGATAGTATTCTTCATCGTTTTCTGGAATATCCTGAGTTTCTGTCCTGGTTAAGAGTGCTTTCTTGACTGCATTGCCTGCACGTCTTTCAAATCTCTGCTTCAGACGCTCCCTTTCTTCTTTGCTGACTTTTGGACAGTCATGTTTCAAGTGGTCAGGGGATCCACACTCAAAAGAAGTCCTAGGCTTTCGCTCTGCTGAGCGGGCATGAGATGGTGATTGTTGAACTTCCTTTGTCTCCTTTTCAGCTTTAGCCTCCATCAACATCTTTTGAAGTTTTTCATCTGTTCTTCTAATTCACTGATCTTGAGATCAGCAGGATGGGATCCTGAGGTTGTAGTAACCTCTTTTGTTTGTGTTACAGGAACAGATCTATCTTGATTATGATAGGATTTCTTTAGTTTAAACTTGTTGAAATCCTTTTTGGCAAAATATGCTAAATCATCTGAACTAGCAGTAGATTGTACTACCGCAGCTTCATTCCTTTTTGACTGTTGTATTATGAATTCATGTGACTTTAGCTGAGCAAATACCTCGGATGTTGTCATTTTGCTGAGGTCTTTTTCACTCAGACTAGTCATTTTAACAAACCAGTCGTCTCTGGGGTATAGTTTAGAGATAATCTTATGATTCATCTCCCCATTTTCGTATTTCTTACCAAGATTATTCAGTTCTCCAACGATGGTATTGAAACGTTCTTCCATATCTTGTATGGATTCTCCTGCATTCATAGAGAAAGATTCATATTTGTCAACAGCTACCTGCAGTTTGTTACGCTTCATCTGGTCCGTCTCCTGAGATGATTCGCACACATACGTCTACATTTCTTTAGCTGTATCGAACTCTAAGGCTTTTTGTGCCATCAGTTTAGGTAGAGAATCAAGGATTAACTTCTTTGCTGTCTCCAGCTGAGCTCTTTTCTTGTCTTCACTTGTATATTCCTCAAAAGGTTTTTCAACCATTTGGGGTCTTCATGGCCTTGGGGGTCTAGGTTGATCTCCTTCATCAGCTCCTTCAGCGGGTTCGGGTACAAGTCCTATAAAAGTGTTAGCTTTCATGATCTTAATGGGACATCTTTCAAGTACCTCAACCATTTCTGGGTGTATGCTCTGAAGCTGTATTAAGGCCATCTTTTTCCATGTTGTGAAGTTCTCCCTGTTGTACTTTCCAAGAGAGTGATTCAACATCTTGTCTTCTGAGCTAAACAAGTGAAACACGAATAAACAGGTAAAAGTGCAAGGAAAATACGGATCTGTTCTTAAGCAACTCAGAAGTAGTCGGTTTTTCAACCTCCTGCTCTGATACCACTTGTTGGTCCTCTAATATCAGAGTCGTCGTGATGAAGACTTAACACTAAATGCAGCGGAATAATTATACGTCACTTACACTTATACTTTTATCAATGTGTTCAAACTGTTAGCTAGCTCAAGTTGTCACTTAGGTGTATTTTCAGATATACGCTAGCAACTATGTTGCTAGGTTTCAAATCAACTATATATAGTAAGGTGATAAAACAGTAAATGAACACAAGATTTTATAGTGGTTCGATCCAAATAGATCTACGTCCACTCCTTAGCCAAAACGCTAAGAATTTCACTAGAAAAGTATACAATCAGTACAAGGATTCGCCAATACTTGCAGTAGGCGGCGAACTTTCGAACCGGCCACAACACAGCTATCCTCCGATACTTTGCACTTTCCGAACACAGCTCCGGCCAAGTCAAGGGCGCACCTTCGTAAAACTTGTCCTTCGCTAATGAGGCTGTTATAGTTTGCCTCTGAACTCAATAAATATATGGCTAACGCCCGTCAGAGTCAATCCTTTTCAAGAATGACTGTTGGATACTCCTAGTAAGGAAATTATCCCAATGATTGAAGATTCTTAACGGAAGTTCAAGAATCTTCAAGGATGAGTGTCAGATATTCAATGAGAAGACACTCTTGGTTGTTGAAGGCTTTGAATGTGCTTTTTATCACGAGCTCTCAACTGACTACTTTTCACTTGTTCGCTTTGTCAAAGGAATCTCACACTTGTGTAGTTTGCGAATGTCGGTAGTGATTGAAGCAGTAGTACTCTCCACTTTCGGATCTGTCTTTTATAGATGGAGATTCAAACTTTGAATCTCCATATCCGTTAGACTCAATGGCTCCTTGATCCGAGAGTGTTTAGTTTGTGACAGTCGCTTTTGTCTTTGACTTGTACTTCCTTAACTACTTTGGGAAGGTCTCGTCCTTTGTGTGAGCTTTTTGTCAGAACGGCAGTGAGACTTCAGCATCCTGTGTATTGTTCCTGCTAGGATCCTTTGTTTGGCAGCTGAAGACTCTCGTTGACGCATGACACTTTTATCCTTTGTTTGTTTGTTCTTCTAGCAGTTGTAAGTTGTTGATGAATGCTAATGTCTTAGCATTCTGCTATTCAGCGACTCTCAGCAGATGTCATCTGCTTCGTATCTGCTAGAAAATCTTCTTAGCATACTAGTCTATTACAACTCAATATAAAACCTATACAGGACTTTACAAAGTGTGCTAGACTTTCTAAAGTTCGGCAAATGATCGACCAACTAAATAAGGTTTGATCCAACAAAACCTTTTACAAAGAAGTCCTAAGGGAGATTTTAGGAATAATTTCCCAACAGCATGGTTTAATTTCTTGAGCTTAATTAATCTAATCCAGATTTAATGAAGGATCGAGGGATAAATTTGAATCTAAGTTTGTAGTTATCAATTGAAAGACCGAGAGGTGAAAATTGGTAATTGGAAGAAGAGATTAAATGTAATTATTTTCTGTCTCAAAAAGAAGAATTAATTTGTAGGATTTAATTAGATATTTATTGAGATTGACTAATTTATGTTCTTGAGACCGAAAGGAGATAGTCACAATTTAGTAATCTAGGGTTTAATTGCTTAACCAATGAATTTAATCCATATGAATTTGAATTAATCCCCATTGCTGAGTTGATGAATTTGCATGTTGATGATTAGATTATCTGCCCTGGAATCTATATCTTTAATCATTGTTTTTAAAACCTTTAATTTCCTGCACTGTCATCTTTAAATTACAAAACAAAATCCCAATTTTCTACTTGCTCAAACAACTATGGTTTAAGAACTATAGCTAGTACTCAAGATAGTTTCATCATACAATCCTTGTGGGTTCGACCACCTTAGGGTGAAAATTATAAATATATTTGCTACTATTTTTGCAGCTTGTCAAATTGGCGCCGTTGCCGAGGATTGTTAGATTCTATTTTATTATTAGTTTATTTTTAAATCTGTTGAATTGAGCTTTTATTTTTATTTTTGTTTTTATTTTCGTGTTTGTGTGCGTGTGTAAATTTTATGTTTTTGCGCTCTGTTTCGGTCGACACAGCCGCATCGTTCCTGTCGGTCGACACAGAGGCTAATCTCTGAAGCTGATTTTTCTCAAGTTGCATGAACACAAGGGCTCGGGGCAAACCACTCGAAGTTTTTGATCCAAAAATTGAGGCCATGGTCCGAAGGAGTAAAAGTAACGAAAAACAAAGCACAACCATCAACATGGCTCAACACAACAACCCAAATGATGAGGAAGGCCTACTATGCCACCCTTGGAGGATCCCGACACTCAAATCATTACTCAAGAGAGTGCCCTTCTTCTAGTCCATGAAGTCAACCAAATGAAGGATATCATCAAGCAACTCATGGTGGAAAGAGGATCAGAGAGGCTCGAGGCTGCAAGGAGAGAAAGAGATCGAGAAATAGAAAGGCGCTTCCAAGAGGACTCCGATGATGAGGATTTGAATGCCATGGCAAGGAAGTACAGACCACAGCCCGACAATGAGGGATTCGTTATTGGTATTACTGTCAATAACTTTGAACTTAAAACCGGCTTGATTCAGATGGTTTAACATAACCAATATGATGGCCGAGCAATGGAGAATCCGTACACCCATCTCAGAATATTTGTGGAGGTGTGTGATACCATCAAGCAGAACGGAGTCATCCAGGATGTGATCCGTCTGCGCTTGTTTCCCTTCTCACTTCGGGACCAGGCTAGGACGTGGTTTATAGCCCTGGATTGCAGCAGTATTCGTACTTGGGCCGATCTCCGAGCAGAGTTTCTTGCAGCCTTCTTTCCACCTTCTGTGATCATTAAGAAGAAGATGGAGATCTTGCAGTTCCACCAGAAGATGGACGAGTCTTTGTTTGAGGCGTAGAGCAGGTTCAATGAGTTGTTGAGGAGCTGTCTGGGCCATGGAGTTGACACAGAGGAGCAGACCCACATCTTCTACCGAGGAATGAATGAAAGAACTCAAGAGTCGGTGGACAATGCATCCGGAGGTTCTTTGATGAGCAAGTCACTAGAAAAAGCCCTCAAGTTGTTCAAGAAGATGGCCTTGCATACTCAATAATGGGCCAATCCAAGGAGACCGCAAGTCAGAGCTGTGGAGAAGAAGGAAGATGACACCCTCAAGAAGGAAATCGAGAAGCTTAAGGGGAGATGGAGAAACGGACATCTAATGTTGCTTGTGTTTCTGTTGCACAGGTTGATCCTGTAGCCGATGTGAACAATATGAACCGGCAAGGGGGATATCAGCATTACCACCAGAGAGCTCATCCCGAGTTTTCCTATGCTCAGCCTGAAGGTGCCGAACACCCTCCACCAGACTTTGATGTGCAAAATGGTGAAATCGTGGAGAAGAAGAAGGAGAGCCTCAACGAGGTGCTACAGAAATTCATCAAGGCTTCCGACTACTAGGTTGGAAAAATTGAGCAAGAAGTGGCACGGGTCAACACTAAGGTGGACAGGCTTGGAAAGCACGTACATATCATCGAGTCTTAAGTCAGCCAGATTGCTACCTCACTTGGTACGCAACACAAGCAACTGCTGAGGAACACCGAGGTGAACCCAAAGAATCAAAAGGAGTGCAAAGCCATATATCTGAGATCTGGACCAACTACACAGATCCGAGCATGCCCCAAAACAAGTTTGGGGGCGAAGAGGAGTAGGAGCCCGCTGGCTCCCCCTCTGTTTCGATCGACACCCCCGGTGTTGATCGACATAGAGTGCAGGAGAATGAAAGAATATCGAGCGATGAAGAGGAGATGATCGACAGGAGTTCTGAGGGTGTGTTGACTGACATACCCCCTGTCGATCGATATAAAGGGCAGTGTAGGGATTTCTTGGCAAACCGAATCACCAAATCCAAATAAATCGGACCATTTCATGGATATTGAGAGCAATTACCGATTCAATAAACCCTAGCATGCTCCTTTGAATTTAATGCAATGGATAAGGGATTACCATTCTTCCATAGAGTCAGATCCGATCTTTTGCGTTTGAATTTCCAACTTTTGATTCAACCTCGCGATTCAATTAAATCTGCGGAAACAGAAATTAGCAAATCTAATTTCTAGATTTAATTAAATAGAAAAGAGAAAGGAAAAATAAATTTGTTCTCCAGATTAGATCTTCAGATTTGTATCCCAATGCTGCTCAATCTTGCTACTGGTGAGGATTCCACAGAACTGTGAATGTGTAAGCCAGAGTCGAATTTCTTCTCCTCCCGAACACACCAGATGCACCGCCCACTACTCTCTCTCTCTCTCTCTAGGGTTTCAACTGATTTGAATTGTGATGTGGTGGCTAGGGTTTCAGAGAGAGAACTATCTATTTATAGACCAAGGGTTTTAACTCTAATGGGCTACTGGGCTCAATTCAGCATATTTAATTGGGCCAGACCTGAGATCTAATGCAAATAATCAAGTGGACCTATGAATTAATTAATTCCAATGTCCACAACCTAGGACACAATTAATTAATTAATATTAATTATTTTTCACCACAAAATTAATACTGACCTACCCATTTATTACCACGTTATGAGAACGGGCTGCATTGACTTGAGAATCCCCATATTTAAGGTTACTGGACATTTGTTGGTCCCTGAGATCAGAGTCGTCGTGGTAATGATAAAACACTCACACGAGTTGCAGCGGAAGATTTAAACGTTCACTTGCATTTAAGTTATTTTCAAAGATTATTTAGCTAAACTTGACTTAGGTTTTTCTTGCAGATATACGTTAGCAACTCTGTTGCTAGGTTTCAAATCACAGTCAAAAGTTAAACGATAAAATAGTAAACAAAATAACGACACATTGTTTATTGTGGTTCGATCAAAAGATCTACATCCACTCCTTAGCCAAAACGTTAAGAATTTCACTAAGTAAGTATACGGATTACAAGGATTCGCCTTTCAAGTAAAGTAGGCAGTGAGCTTTCGACCCGGCTACTTCACGACTATCCTCCGATATTCCGAACTCCTCAGATGTAGTTACGGTAGAGTCAAGGGCACACCTTCGTAAAACTCGCCTTTGCTACTTATGGAAGATTTATAGTTCCTTCCGAACATTCCTTCGAGTGTGGCTAGACGCCCGTCCTAATCAATCCCTTTTTAGAGAATTGATTGCTGGATGCTTCCAATAAAGGAAGGTATCCCAATGATTGAAGATTCTTGAGCAAAGTCAAGGAATCTCTTCAATGGAGTGTCAGATAATCAATAGGGACACTTTGGTAGTTGAAGGCTTTGAATTTCTTTCGAATGTTGACTTTCAACTGACTGCTCTCTTAACTTTTTGCTTTTGTCTTAGGAATCTCTTGGATGTGAGTTCGTGTATTGAATGAGCAGTTGTTGTCTCTCTGTTTGAACTTCGCTTTTATATCTGGAGATTCAAACTTTGAATCTCCAGATCCATTAGACACAACGGTTCCTTTGCCCAAGAGTGGGTAGACTTTTACCAACTTTTCTGACTTCGTATTGTGCTTTCTGACTTAATTTTGAAAATCTTGTCCTTGCGCGTACGATTGTCAGAACGGTAGTGTAGCAGTCGTTGTTAGTTGTCTTCTCTTTGCTAAGCTTCTTCGGAGCATTCAGCTAACTTTCCTTAGCAATCTGCTAGAACGATCTGCTATCTTTCCTTGGCAATCTGCTAGAGCGATCTCAGACTGCTGACTGCTCAGCAGTTGCTCATCTTATATTTGATTCCTTTGATTCCAGATTGCTAACGCCTTCAGCAATCTTTGATGTGCTAGCGAATGCTAACTCCTCAACATTCTGCTACCACTCGACCTTTGGCTTCCTTCAGCATTCTTCGACATCTGCTAGGAGCACTTCTAGCAACCTATTCTATTACAACTCAATATTTACCCTATACAGGACATTACAAGAGTTGCTATATTATGCTAGAGTTCAGCAATTGATCGACCATATACTAAGGTTTGATCCAACAAAACCTTTTACAATATGATCCTAATGGAGATTTAGGAATAATTTCCCAACAATTTCCCCCTTTTTGGTGCGATCAAAGTTTACTGACGATTGCTGAGACTTAGCAGAGAAAAATTCTGAGTTACAAGGAAAATTGCTAGACATACTATCTCAGAATCTTACTAGCTTTAAGTCCCTAGCAAGATGATTGATTTTAAATAAAATTCCCCCTCAAAATATGCTGGGAAATATTCTCGCTTAAAAACATAAGTAAATGCTGCAATGAGAATATGCTAGAAATCCTAACATTCTTATGAACAGCAGACATTTACCAACCAATCAGCAACCAACAGATCATAGCATCCACATTCAAATTTGTTGAATACACAAAAAGTGTATGTCAACTAGAGCACGCGCACAGAAAATCAGAAAAAGACAATGAGATTTTGTCACGAATCTGATGATTTCATATATGATTTGGAAAATACAGGTACAATGAAATCAGTCAGAAACAAAAGAAAATCAGAAGCAAGAGAAAATATGAGCTAGAGAGAAGTGACCTTAGCTCTATGCATCAGGTGAAGGCTTTGGCTTGTCGAGTGAGTCCAGTTTGCTCATAGTCATCGCCATAAGTTTCTCCAAACGTTCTTGGTGAGCCTCCCTATCCTTCGCTTCTCTCGCCAGTCTTTTCTCAATCTTTGTATTTAAGAGCTCTCTTTCCTTCCTAGCTATCTCGGCTTCTTCTTCTTTCATTCTAGCTTGCTCAACAATCCATTGTTCTTCCCCCTCTTTGATCGCATCAAAGAAAGTGCTAGAAAAGGATTTGAAGGTGGCTGCAGTCTCTGCCTTATGCTCAGCAACATCGGATTTTACTACTGCAACCTCGGTTCGGACTTCTGAGACTTCAGATCGAACCTTGTTAATTTTTCTGCTTAGAGCTGAGTCTCTCTCCTCCGTTCGCTCAGACAAAGTGGATACAGCAGATTGCACGACAATTTGCATCACAGAATTCAGGAAAGAAGGGAAATTATGAGAGCTCATCGGAGGGACAAGAAATGAAGGAATTGGAGCTGTTACTAGTGCTTGACTTCCATCATTGGAAATCTCCTCTATCATAGCATTTGATGTACCAAGAGCGGCCTGATAGACTGCTTCTTCATCAAATAAACGCTGGGCAGCTTCCATGCTTTGGACGCGTTCTGCGTTAGCACGTTCAACTGCCTCTGCTGCTAGACTTTCTTCTTCTAATTTTTGTTGGGCAGCGAAGTATATAGCATCCTCATTCATTATCCACTGTGCTCCGTTCATGATTTGATCATTCAAATCAGCTCGCTCTGTCTCTGCTTGGACTAACTCATGAATATCAAAAGCCATATAGGAGACAATCTTGCTATCAGACTCCTCAAGCTCTTTCACCTCCTCCTTTTCTTTTTCAGCAGCCAATCTTAACTTCAAGCTTTTCTCCTGAATTTTCTCAAAATCTGCTTGTCGTCGTCTATATTCAGCAGCTGCCCGGGCCTGGCGCTTTGATAGCTCAATCTTAGCATCAGAGATGCCATCAGGACAAAAGGTAGATGCAGGAAGGGGTGAATGAGAAATCAGCCTGTGAGCCATAATAGCACGGAGTCGGGCAAAAACTTGTTTATCGGTGAATTGCTTGGAACCAGCAACATGATCAATCTAATCATTTCCCCAAGCTTCCTCTTTTCTCCAGAAGTTGCCTCCTTTACATGCAAACACCAACAACTTCTCCTCGACGCACAACTGATACATCATGTAGTCAAATTTCCTCCATCGCCTGAACTCATCCGCCAATAGCTTCCCTTCAGGCGTGGTCTCATCGATCTCAGTGTAATAGACATTGGCAATGTCTCTCTCAACTTCAGCCATCACAAACTCCTCAATCTCAAAGACCATGGGTAAAAGATCAAAATTTACCTCATCCTTTGGGTCAGCAGCTGTACAAATCTGTGCCACTCTCTGCAGATTGAATCTTGGACCTGGAAGTCCTAGAAATGGAACTCGGAGTCCTTCATCTGTTCCAGCTATTTTTTCTTTAAGGTCTCGGCATTAAAGATATCTGTCGGCTCTCTGTCTGTGTTTGATTCAGAGAGACAAGTGTCAATGAAGC
Organism: Plectranthus barbatus; assembly: GCA_026898455.1. Taxonomy (NCBI): domain Eukaryota; kingdom Viridiplantae; phylum Streptophyta; class Magnoliopsida; order Lamiales; family Lamiaceae; genus Plectranthus; species Plectranthus barbatus. Next base: position 176,319 of record JAPKLW010001499.1, on the reverse strand, counting down.
CTGGAACCTGCTGGATCTCCTCGGACTCAGCGGTTGTAATCTCATCATCTTCTTCAATGGTGCAAACCTCTTCCTCAGAAGTAAGAGTAGGAGTGTTAATCTCAGCAAGGATAGTGACCACTCGCTCAGCAACAGGATGTTCAGCACTTGCACCTCCAGCACTGCTGGCGTCTTGCTCAGTAGGTTGCTTCAAACCGGAGGGGCCACCACCTTCAGGACGGTGTGGCACAATATCAGAGTCAGAGCTAAGACTTGGCTCATCATTCGGTTCTTTCAACAGAATGCATCCATTGCCTTTTGATGCGGTTTGTTCAGTGAATGCGCCCTCTTGAAGCATTTGTTCAAAAGCATCATCAGATAAGGCTTCCTCTGCATGCACTATCTTCTCAGCAGCAGCTGGTTGAGAAATAATTTCAATAGAAGCCACTATCTCCTTCCCTTTAGCGACAGCAGCGGTCTCCTCTGTTACCTCTGCTGATATCACTGCAGCTTTCTTTGATGCTGGCTGGTCAGCAGCTCTCTTGGCTGCTCGCTCATCATTGGCCTGCTTGATCTGCTCAAAATTTCTGTCTCTGGCATCAAACATTATTTTATCCATTGTCTTCTTGAATTGCTTCTTTTTGGTTTTCTTCTTCTCCTCAGCTCTCTTCCTCTTCGTCTCTCGTATCACTCTGAGACGTTCCTCAAGATTCCGAGCCGATAATGGAGTGTTGTCTAACTTTTCAGCAGCTGCTTTCTTTGCTGCTTCCCTCTCTGCTTTCTTTTTCTCTGCTTTCTCTTTCTCAAAGGTCAGAACAAGCTTCCTCCTTGTCCTCTTCGCTTTCATCTCAGGGGAATTAATATCAAACCTCTTTCTCTTTGGTATCTCGATTGCAATCATGCCCAGAGCAAGTGAAGGTTGTTCTGCTTTCTTCGTGGCCATCATCTCATTGATCTGCTCCTCTGGCAGATTTCTCAAATTCACAATCTCCTCGAGATGCTGGAAACATTGCTCTGTTTCAACATTCTTGGTCAATGTAGCAACCTCTTCAGCAGACAGAGGGATGGCTTTCTCCAACACCCGGTATCCCAAACTTCTTTCATCTACCTCCTCATCAGATGTGGGTTTATCCTTATGTACATTGGATTTCCCTTTCAATTGACGAGGTCACTTAAAATCAAGCAGTTTTGCTTCCTTCTTTGTTATAGGAATGAAATCCGTAGGTAGGAGTTTCACACCTTGATCGACCCTCTTGTTGGTGAAGAGCATCTTCGGATACATGCTGATCTTCAGACCAAAATTGACATTCGAGGAGAATGTCCCATCTATGGACATGTGATCGTTCTTGCGAGCATGCTCTGTCCATCGCTTGAAGATGAACTCTACCCAATTTCCTTTCACATTGTCTGTCAGGGCCATCATAACGGCGTACTTCTTTGCCGATAACTCAGAATATGAACTAGCATCACACTGGAACATCTTAATCACCAATTCGGCGAGGATTTAGAAATCCTCCTTCAGAGTATTGATAGGAGTGGCTACCTTAAAGGAAATAATCTGTCCCTTTCTGTCCTTCAGCTCTCCCGACTTCTTCCACAAATTCCATCGTCGCTCCATCTCTGCTATATCATTCACCTTATATTGGGATATCCTCTCCCCATAATTTCGAAGGCCAAATGTCTTCGCAAGAATATCGACACTCACATCAATGATGTTTCCATAGACAGAGGTTTTGAATGACTTCTTAGCGTCATCCATTATAGCCTTAGCATAGAATTCTGACACCATATGTGGATGAAAGTGTTCAGGTTCAGCAGATAGGTATTTCACTACCTGTTCGGTGTCAAGGATCTTCATGATCCATTCTGGAATGTGGGAAGTAGCAAGAGGCATGTAAAGGATTCTGTCCTTCATGATTTGGGCTAATCGCCTCTGCTCCTTTGTATGGCCGGTCTGCTCCTTCTTCCGAGCCAAAACAACGAGTTGACTGTAAGGGATGGAGTCATTGATGTCTTCTTTCTTCACAATCCCCGTGAATTCCGGCGCATATCGCACATGCAGCAGCGAACCCGTAATCTGGAAATATGAAAGTGGGAGTAGTACGTGGTTCGGGAGAACGATTGCCAATTTCAGGATTTTGGGTAGATGATGATTCGGGGTTGGTAGCCATGGGTACTAACTTTGAATTTCATAGAGAGATTTTTTAGCGGGATGGGTTTGAGTGAGAGGGCTTGAAGGTTAGAGACAATTAGGGATTTGAAATTTGAATTACGAAAAAATATGCGACAAAGATGAAGGTTCAGATTTATACCTTCTAATGTAAGATCTAATGGCTGGGGATTCTTCCTTGATGGATTTAATCAACGGGTCAGATCTGGCGCGATCTTCCGTATAGCCTCCCACTCTCCAAAAATTACTTGAGTGCTTTGGACGTGGCTCTTCCTAATTCGTTGCAGCCGTCTGCATGCATTAAATGCATTGCGTTGGGTCCCATCAATTTAAATTCAAAAAAAATTTCCCGCATACGCGTCTGAGATTGCTGAGAGCTTGGATTCAGCAATTTGTCAACGTGTAATCCGGTGAGGGTATGAGTTCAGCATACACGTGTTAGCAATAGGAATATAGTATCCCTTCCCCAAATTGTCATTTCTCATAATGTCTGCTGAAATTGGTATTCAGCATTCAAGTATATGTAATGAGTGTCTTGAGCCCATCGCCGTCTGATCATCTTCCATCATATCTGTCTTCGATTAGACATTCAATGCCTATATGTCGATCTCTCTCTCTCTGCAACGCTTCGAATTCCAAGAGACGTCTTAAGTCGTTGTGATCTTATGAAAGATTGTCTCATCTATTCAATACGTGAGAGCACAGAATTAATATTTGCCTATAAATACCATCTTCGTGATGACCCTTGAACCCACTCATCTGATTTATAACCTCTTCTCTTTCCTGTGATCTTCCTTTCTTAAAAAATATGGATTCCCCACAAGAAGTGATTATCCGAAGGAACCAAATCCTCAACAAATCTGGCTTGTACACCGAGTACGAGTCAGATTACATGGTGGCTGAGGAGGTCATGGCCGTCGTGTGACAGAATGGACTTGAGCAGTTCGTCTGCACAACTCCTCGCCACTTCCAAGAGGGTCACCTCAGGGAGTTCCTCCGGGCCTGCGCTCAGGAGGAGGACGTTGTATATGGTGTCTTCTAGAATCAGCTCGTCCGCTGGACCCCTGATTCTTTTGCTCGGGACTTCGGCCTTCCCCGGGGTCCCCTATCGATCTGGGACTATCGTGGAGCGGAGACGGCTCCAGAATGGTCGGCGTGGGAGAAGTGGAAACATTCTTCCTGGTTTGAGTTCAGCTCTACGGCCTCTGCTTTCGGGCTCCATACCTCATACTGGGTGATGTTCCGCATCATCCACAACATGATCGTTGGCTACGATCATGTCAACTTGACCTTATCCAGGGAGGTCTGGAAGGCCATTATGGCCTTCGATGATAGGGTAGAGGTGGACTGGGCGGCCTTCGTCTTCCAAGGTGTCCGAGACTGCATCCAGCATTATCCGGCGGCGCCACGTCCATGCGGCATGCAGCTCAGCTGGCTCCTGGAACAGAGGTTTCCAGACATAGCTGCCGGTCGTTCCAACCTTAGGGGAACTTACTTCTTTCCCTTTAGGCCTCGCTCCCCCTATTAAATGAAGTCCTTGTAAATTTTCTTTTCCTCCCTCACTGTAAAAAATTCTTATAATGAATGAATATCCTGTGCTTTAACTGTTGTGTGTTTCATTGTGCATTCCTTATAAGTGATCTCAAACACCACAGAACACTGAGTTTCAACGAATCGACTTAACAAACTTCGATTAATTCCTCCAAATAATAAGTACATCTGGTAAAGTTAAGACTTTAACAGTTACACTACTGCAGATATTGTTGTCTGCTGAGTATACTTCATCTCTTCTGCTATCTGCCTAGCAGAGTCAACATCTCTGCTATCAACCTAGTAGACACACATTAGCATAGAAGCGCAACAGTCAATAGCCGTAAGATGGGATACATTTTTCGCACTTCCTCCAGAAATCCAAGAAGTCCAGAAAGAATGAGAATAGCATCTCATTCATCCACAACATCGTCTAACTCCATGAGACCTAAGTTGATGCATAATTCCTTGAATCTGGTCTCTGCTAACGGTTTAGTAAAGATATCTGCAATCTATTCCTCCGTGCATATATATCGAACATCAATGTCCTTCTTCTCCTGATGATCGCGAATAAAATGATGTCCGATATCGATATGCTTTGTCCTTGAGTGATGCACTGGATTCTTCGTAATGCACATGGCACTATTGTTGTTGTAGTATATCGGCACACATTCAAGAAGAATACTATAGTCCTGTAGTTTCTGTCGAATCCATAGAATTTGTAGCATCTGCTATGTACTCTGCTTCAGTAGTCGACATAGCTACAGAATGTTGCTTCTTGCTGAACCAGCTGATCAGCTTGTGTCCAAGGAATTGACAAGTTCCGCTGGTGCTTTTCCTATCAATCTTGCACCCTCCAAAGTCAGAGTCTGAGTAGCCACTCAGAGTTAGACTGTCGGACCTTGGATACCAAATCCCTAGACCTTCTGTGCACTTGAGATATCTAACAATCCGCTTAGCAGTGTCCAAGTGTGTCTTCTTAGGGTTGTCTTGATATCTCGCACATAAACCTACAGCATATGAAATATCCGGTCTACTGGCAGTGAGATATAGCAGAGAGCCAATAATACCACGATAAAGGGTAGGACTCACATCGTCCCCTTCTTTCTCAAGAGCTACTATGCACGTTGTGCTGATTGGAATCCGCAGACTCTTGGTCTTCTCTGGACAATACTTTGCAATTAGATCGCGTGTGTATTTCCTTTGATGGATAAAAATCCCTTCACTGGACTTGAAGTCCAAGGAAGTATGACATCTTCCCCATCATACTCATTTGAAAGTTACTCGTCATGAGCCTGGAGAATTTATCACATAGTTCTTGATTCCTCGATCCAAATATGATGTCATCTACGTATATCTGAACCAGTAGAATACTTCATTCATCTTCGATTCGAAAGAGAGTTTGGTCAATCCTCCCTTTCTTGAAACCATTTGAGAGCAGGAACTTGGACAAAGTTCCATACCATGCTCTTGGTGCTTGCTTCAAACCATATAAGGCTTTCCTTAACCTGTATACTTGGTTTCCTTGTTCGAAGCCTGGTGGTTGCTCAACATAGACTTCCTCCTTGAGCTCACCATTCAGAAACGCACTCTTTACGTCCATCTGCATAACCGAGAATTCATGGTGTGCAGCATATGCAAGAAACAACCTTATTGCTTCCAGTCGAGCTACCGAAGCAAATGTCTCATCATAGTCTATGCCTTCACATTGTCTATATCTTTTTGCTACGAGACGCACTTTATTTCTGACAACCATGCCAGTCTCATCTTTCTTGTTTTTGAACACCCACTTAGTGCCTATAATACTTTGATGTTCTGGCCTGTCTACTAAGTCCCACACATGATTGCGAGTGAATTCAGCAAGCTCCTCTTACATAGCGTTCACCCAATCTGGACATCGTAGAGCATCCTCTACCTTGGTTGGCTCCTAATGTGATATATAGCAAGCGAGCATCGCATTGCCTTGTCTCGTCAGGATGGGATCATTGATATCTCCAAGAACATCATCAAGAGAATGAGCGCGCAACCATGCTGGTCTTATGGGGACTGAGACTTCAGCATTTCCTTCTCCTACTAGATCGTTGTCTGCTACAACGTTCTCTTCAGCATCCGTCTGGTGCTCAGCATCAAGATTATCAGTAGCATGATCTTCAGCAATAGGGACATCAGCAACCAGTATCTCAGTAGCTGGAGCTTCTTCTACGAGGTCTTCAGGAACAGGAATCTCTTCAGCGGGTATCTCAGCAACTGGAATCTCAGCAGCACCTACGCCAAGACCTTCAGCAGCATCTACTCCTTCTTCAGCAATGGGAGGTGACTTTGATATCTCCTCCTCTTCGTCATCGAGCAATCCCAAGATATCTGGATTATCATTGAGATGAATAGGTGTGGCCTCAGCATAATCATTAGCATCACTGGCCTGGTCAGTAGTCTGGTCTCCTGCTGAGTGCGTCAGGATCGGGTTGCAATCATTCATAGACTTAGTCGGGTCAATATAAAAATTTTCGAAAGAATTTAGAATCGATTGACCATGGACATCATCAGTCTCATGATTGTTATCCCTCTTCTCTTTTGTAGCTCCGCGCACTAAAATAGACTCATCAAAAATAACATTACATGTTATTTCCACAATTCTGGTTGTCTTGTTTAATACTCTATAGCCTTTGTGAGAAGGGTGCCCGTATCCAAGAAACACACCTTCATCAGATTTAGGAGAGAAAGTATTAAGTTTCGACTTCCCATTGTTATGGATATAACATGTCGAACCAAATGCACGAATATGAACTATAGAAAGCTTACGACCGTTGTACACTTCATAGGGAGTCTTGTTAAATCTTCTAGTAATTGCACTCCTATTCTGTGTATAGCAAGCCGTCATTACTGCTTCACCCCAATACTTAGCAGACAGCTCAGAGTCTGCTAGCATTGACCGAACAACCTCCTTCAACGTCCGGTTCCTTCTTTCTGCTAGGCCATTCTGCTGGGGAGTCCTAGCAGTGGACCTCTCATGACCAATACCGGCTTCTGCGTAGAAATCCATAAGGATTCCATTGTAAAATTCGGTACCATTGTCAGACCTTATCCTCTTCACAGTGACCTCCTTGTTGTTCTGCTCCTTGAGGATCAGCTCAGGTAGAATGAGCTTCACCTCATCCTTGGTCTTGAGCAGACGAACCCAGGTGTACCTAGAATAGTCATCAACCACCACAAGAGTGTAAATCTTTCTACTTACAGTGGGTGGAGTGACTTGGCCAAATAGATCCATGTGCAGCAGCTCTAGGATCCTGTTTGAAGTGGCCTTCTCTGGGTTGGATGGAAATGAGGCTCTGGTCTGCTTCCCTTGCTGGCAAGCTTTGCATACTCCTTCCTTGCGGAAAGTTTCAGCTGGCAGACCTACGACAAGTTTGTTCTTGGCCAAATGGTTAATAGATGTGAAATTTAAATGACTCAACCTTTTGTGTCATAACCAAGTTGTTTCCTCTTTACTTAATGCTACAAAGCACGAATGTTGTTGACCGCTCTACCAGTCAACAATATATAGGCCACCCTTTCGGATGCCTTGAAGCTTTACTTCGCCTATAGCATTATCAGCAATAGAACAACCAGTGTTAAGAAAAGATACAGTGTACCCGTTTTCACATAGCTGGCTTATACTTCGTAGGTTGTGCTTGAGATTGGATACAAGAGCGACGTTGATAATTCTCAGTCCATTGCGCTCTATGCACCCTCTTCCAAGTACTCTGCCTTTGCTGTTGTCACCGAACATGACTGTGGGCCAAAATATTTCTAAATATCTGAGAAAAGCTCCTCATCCCCGGTCATGTGCACTGAGCAACCGCTATCAAGGATCCATTCATTAGATATGCTTGATGTCTTGGAACTTGGATCCTGATCCTGCAAAAGGAATCAAGTTGATTTAGGTCCCCGTTTAGCGTCGGGTCCTGCAGGATTAGCTTGAACCATCGTTCCTTTCAGAACCCACATCTTAGTGATCTTCAAAGTTTACTCCTTGATATCACTTTTATCACCTTTTTCGACTTTTGGATATGCATGTTTAAGATGTTGTGCATGAGGTGGAGTGATGTGCTTCTTTGCCTTCATAGTCCTTTGAGATCGAGAATATTTGGACTCTGGCTTCACATAGGTGTTCCTCCTATGTGGTGTGTAGTGATGGTATTGGGGTCTTACTGAATGATAATTAATCTGTCTACCCCTAGCAAGGATGGGATTTGGCTTCCGGGCATTGGAAACATAATGCTCAGCCCTTACCCTGGATTCTGCTGAATAGATCTTCCTAGCAAACTTCTGATAAGCATTTTGTTGATATCTAGCATTTCGCTTGACACTCTGCTGATGTCTAGTATTCTGCTGAGGTCTAGCATTCTGCTTGACACTCTGCTGAGGTCTAGCATTCTGCTTGACACTCTGAGCAGTCTGCTTAGCATTCATTCTAGCAGTGGATGACTCAGCTGTCATCTTATCCTTGCCTTTACCATCGGTAAATAACTTTCCAGCAGAAATAAAAGTAATATCCTTCTTATGCTTCGAAGTTTCAATATTGTTGTTATGACTATGCCCAACTCCAGATCGGTCAGCATGACGTCTCTGTTGGCTTACCAGGCTATTTAAAATATCCTGGCTCGTCGTATATGCACAAATACACTTCTCATTAGCCTTGTTTTTAAAAATCAAATTCTCTTTCTCAAGATTTTGAAAGTTTTTGGAGAGCTTGAAGAATTCAGCCCTGAGTTTTAAAAGCTCCTCACTGTCAGACCTTAGTCTTTCGACTTCATCGGTCAAGGATTGAACTTTATACTTAATTGAGGCATTATCTTTTACTATAGCATTGTTTAAAGAGTAAACTTTGGAAAGTTCTATAGAAAGCTTTGCTAGATAATCTTCCTCGGAATCCAAAAATGAATCCTCCGATTCTTGCATGCATGCTGAGCTAGAAGTATTAATAGTAGGAATTACCTCCTGATTATCGACTGCTAGAGCCGATTCAGTCGGTTGCTCAGCATCAGCAACTGGTTCAGCATCCTCCACGTTGTTCGCCATTAGAACCATCAATGCCTCTTCCTCCTCATCAGTGGGATAGTATTCCTCTTCATTTTCAGGAATATCTGGTACCTCTGTCCTTGTCAGCAACGCCTTGGTTACTGCTCGAACGGCTCTGATTTCAAATCTCTGACGGAGGCGTTCCCTCTCTTCTGGGCTCACCCTCGGACACTCATGTTTTAGGTGATCAGGGGATTGACACTCGAAGCACATCCTGGGCTTCTTTTTAGATGAGCGCTAGGTTGAGGCTAGCTTCGCTTCCTTTTCAGCTTTAGCCTCTAGGATCAACCTCTGGAACTTTTTCATCTGTTCCTCCAACTCGCTGATCTTCTGATCTTCACAATGTGAGCTAGAAGTTGAAGGAACTTCTTTGGTTGTTGCTGCTGGAGTTGATCTCTCCTGATTGTGGAACGGCTTTCTGGGCGACTTTCACTTGTGTCCATCTTTCTTGACGAAGTACACCAAGTCCTCCTGATTTCCAGCATTTGATGGAGTAGTTAGCGCCACAGCAGCCTCATTTTTCTTTGATTGTTGGATGATGAACTCATGGGCTTTCAGCTGTAAAAACACTTCAGCAGTCGACATCTAACTGAGATCCTTCTCACTTAGGCTTGTCATCTTGACAAACCAATCACTCCTTGGGAAGAGTTTGGATATTATCTTATTGTTCATCTCCCCCTTATCATAGCTTTTGCCCACATTTTTAAGCTCACCAACAATTGTATTAAATCTTTCCTCCATGGATTGGATGGTTTCTCCAAGAATCATTGAGAATGACTCATACTTGTCCACAGCCACTTGTAGTTTATTACGTTTCATCTGCTCAGTTTCCTGAGAGCATTCGCACATATAATCCCACATTCCTTTGGCTATTTTGTAATCTAGGATTTTGTCAGCCATCAAAGGGGGTAGGCAGTCAATGATTAACTTCATAGTCACGTAGTCCAGCTGACCCCTTTTCTTATCTTCCAACGTCCATTCCACATAGGGCTTTGGCACCATCTCTGGAGCAGCATGATTTCTATAGGACCTTTCTCCAGCACATCTCTCATCTCTGGATGGATACTTTGGAGCTGGATCATGGCCAACGTCTTCCAGGACTCAAACTTCTCCTCGTTATACATGGGAAGAACGTGATTAGACATCTTGGTATACTTCACCTGAGCTAGACAAGCACAGAAAATAGAGTAACAGCGCAAGGAAAACTAAGATCTAGGTCTTAGGAGACTCAAAAGCAGTCGAATTTTCAACCTCCTGCTCTGATACCATTTATTGGTCCCTGAGATCAAAGTCGTCGTGGTAATGATAAAACACTCACACGAGATACAGTGGAAGATTTAAACATTCACTTGCACTTTAAGTTATTTTCAAAGATTATTTAGCTCAATTTGACTTAGGTTTTTCTTGCAGATATACGCTAGTAACTCTGTTACTAGGTTTCAAATTACAGTCAAACGTTAAACAATAAAACAGTAAATGAAATAACGACACAGTTTTTATAGTGGTTCGATCAAAAGATCTACGTCCACTCCTTAGCCGAAATGCTAAGAATTTCACTAAGTAAGTATGCAGATTACAAGGATTCGCCTTTCAAGTAAAGTAGGCAGTGAGCTTTCGACCCGGCTACTTCACGACTATCTTTTGATATTCCGAACTCCTCAGGTGTAGTTCCGGCAGAGTCAAGGGCACACCTTCGTAAAACTCGCCTTTGCTACTTATGGAAGATTTATAGTTCCTTCCGAACTTTCCTTCGAGTGTGGCTAGACGCCCGTCCTAATCAATCCCTTTTTAGAGAATTGATTGTTGGATGCTTCCAATAAAGGAAGGTATCCCAATGATTGAAGATTCTTGAGCAAAGTCAAGGAGTCTCTTCAATGGAGTGTCAGATAATCAATAGGGACACTTTGGTAGTTGAAGGCTTTGAATGTCTTTCAAATGTTGGCTTTCAACTGACCGCTCTCTTAGCTTTTTGCTTTTGTCTTAGGAATCTCATGGATGTGAGTTCGTGTATTGAATGAGCAGTTGTTGTCTCTCTGTTTGAACTTCGCTTTTATATCTGAAGATTCAAACTTTGAATCTCCAGATCCGTTAGACACAATGGTTCCTTTGTCCAAGAGTGGGTAGATTTTTACCAACTTTTCTGACTTCGTATTGTGCTTTCTGACTTAATTCTGAAAATCTTGTCCTTGAGCGTACGGTTGTCAGAACGGTAGTGTAGCAGTCGTTGTTAGTTGTCTTCGCTTTGCTAAGCTTCTTCGGAGCGATCTGCTAACTTTCCTTAGCAATCTGCTAGAACGATCTTCTATCTTTCCTTAGCAATCTGCTACAGCGATCTCGGACTGCTGACTGCTCAGGAGTTGCTCATCTTATATTTGATTCCTTTGATTCCGGATTGCTAACGCCTTCAGCAATCTTTGATGTGCTAGCGAATGCTAACTCCTCAGCATTCTGCTACCACTCGACCTCTGGCTTCCTTCAGCATTCTTCAACATCTGCTAGGAGCACTTCTAGCAACCTATTCTATTATAACTCAATATTTACCCTATACAGGACATTACAAGAGTTGTTATACTATGCTAGAGTTCAGCAATTGATCGACCATCTACTAAGGTTTGATCCAACAAAACCTTTTACAATATGATCCTAAGGGAGATTTAGGAATAATTTCCCAACAACATTCATTAATTAATAGGAGCTTCTGACAAGCTCTATTTACAATTAATTAATCTCTTATTTTCCTGAGTAGTACCACTCAAACCTTATCACTCGTGCTTGAACTTAATCAACTTGCAGGACTTTAGCACGATGAATGTTATTGAGCTCCTCAGGGAATGTCCCATCCTATTACTCGGATATGGTTACCTAGCTCTAGTCTCAAGCTGTAATACACAAACTGTTGTTACCCAGGATGCGGGTATACGAGCACGTTACTCAGGCTCTCCACCATGGAAAGTCAAAGCAACAGTCAACCAGTGCAAGCCCCTGAACCTTCGTTAGGGTTTGGACTCAATCAAGATTGAGATCTTGTATTCTCTGATGTTAGACAGTAGAATACATCTCACTGTGGTCCAATCAATATGCCACCGTGCGTACCAGCATATCAAGTAATCAAGACAGATTACTTTTTTCAGACTATGCTGCAGTCTATACCGATAGACTTATCCTTGTACGCTGTCTCAGGTGTGATAATATTTATATGTCACTAGGTCAAGTGATCATACTGTCTTCTACGATCTACAACACGCAGTATGATCGTCCCTATCGGTGAGATAAGAGGATACCATTGTTACTTGCATGTAAGTTTGTTAACAGATAGGAAATACCGTTGAATGTATACTCATTGTAATAAATGTTTTCTGTATACAAAACCCAATAGGCAGGTCGACACACCTGCTGCCAGTCAACACAGACGCTTCCCCAGCACAAAAATTCAAGTTCCAAAGCTACCCAACTACCTCCGATTCCTCAACGATTCGCCAAACAGAAGGAGGATTCAATGTTCTCAAGGTTTGTGGATAACTTGAAAAAGGTGATTATTAACTTACCATTGATTGAAGCTTTGAGAGAAATTCTGGGCTACATGAAGTATCTCCGCAAGCTGATGAGTGAGAAGAAGCACTTCGTGGAGAATTCAACAGTCAAGCTTCATGAGCAGTGCAGCCTACTCCTCCAAAAGAAGATTCCAGTAAAAATGAGTGATCCAGGATGCTTCTCAATTCCAGTCGAGATCGGGGGGATTGAGTTCGACATGGTGTTGTGCGACACTAGTGCAAGCATAAATCTGATGCCCTAATCCATCTTCCAGCGCCTCATCATTGGAGAAATGAGGCCGACTACTATCACACTACAGATGGCGGACCGATCTGTGTTTCGCCCAAAAGGTATACTTGAAGATGATCTCATTCTTGTGGGTCATTTTATTTTTCCTGCAGATTTCATAGTCTTGGACATGAAGGAGGATGGCAGCACACCCCTTATCTTGGGAAGAGAGTTCTTGGATACTAGTGTCACACTAATTGACTGCCGTGGTGGAGAGATCACACTTCGAGCCAATGAGGAGAAGATCACATTCAAGCTCGATAGAAGCCGACATCAATCCGAATGCTACAGGATCACCTCCAGTGAAGACTTTAAGGATGACGAGGAAGAAATCGAGGAAGACAAGCAAGACCAAGCTGCTCAAGAATGGGAGCGAGGGAATGAGATGGCAAAATTTTCAATTACACCATCTCATCCCGAGCTCACTTTTGTCATTCAAGATCGACTAGTCTACATGGTGGATGCTCGAGGAAGGCGAGTCAGTACCCAACCTCCTTGGAATTGAGAAAAGAGGTATCGTCGAGCTACGACGTTAACTAAATCACTTGAAGGGAGGTAACCCAACCTTTATCTGTTTTACTTCGATTTCTTTTATTTTATTTCTATTTCTTTTGTTCTTTTTTTTACTTTCAATTTTCTATTTCTTTGTGATTTTTGAAACAAAAAAGAAAGAAATTTTTGAAGGATCGACCTCTGTTTCGATTGACATGCCTGATGTCGATCGACACAGAGGTCACGGCAGAATGCAGTCGATTTGAAGGCTCTATGTCGATCGACATGGCCCCTGTCAATCGACACAGAGTGTCATAAGCCACAAATCTTCATCGTGTAGCGCATTTTCCTCCGGTGGATAAAAATGTTGATGTTGTTGATCCCAGATCATAGTACGTATGATGTGTAGTGGAAATATAAAGACAGTTGTTCGCACTCTTAAACACAGGCAGTACAGTTTCAACTTCACTCAGTTTTTAAGTGACAGTTTTAAAAACGACAGTTTGTGTTAGCCCGCAGATTAGATTACCAGTTTACAGTTATGAGCAGTCAACAGTTATACACTTCAACACTTTCAGATAAGTGTTGAAGGTTTCAAAATATAAATGAAAACTATATGATGCGTATAGTAAGTAAAACTGTAAATGAGGCAAGATATTTATAGTGGTTCGGAGTCTTAAGTCCTACGTCCACTCTTCGGAAATTGATCCGGTAATTCACTAAGTAATAAAGATACAATCCTCACGATCTATAGACAAATGTTGTAGAGACCACCGTCCACAGCAGAATGGATCACTCGCCCAGGCTGTTGTTCACCACTCCTTCTTCAGTTCCTCAAAGCCAGATACCACCTCAAAGTCTCCTCAAAACTGGAAGTCGTCGAAAATGGATTGAGGAAAAACCTCCCTTCTCCTTCTCCGGTGGGTGGATGGTTCAGTTCTTCCCAGAACGTTCGCTGGTTGGCAGTTGCCCGCAATAACCTTATTTTCTTTAGAAAATCAGGTTGTTGTGTTCTCACTTGTAAAGTAAGAACACCAAGAAAGTAGATTAAGTCGAAAGACTTAATCCTCGTGCACACAGGGTCACACGGAGAATCTCGGAAGATTCCTTAAGCAATAATGCCTCGTGTTCAATAAATGAACCACGGAAATAATGTCGTTCGGTTGAGAGCTTTCAGCGTGTTAGAGTTTTAAATTCGGTAGAGTGACGACAAGGTTTTCAGATGCTTAAATCATGTGTTTGTCTCTGATCCTTCTGCTATTTATTGTTAGAGATTTGAAAATAGCCGATAGTGACATTTTGGAGGATGTCCAATCAGTGTCCATCCTTCTCTGTAAAGTAGACCTACTCCTCTGCCTTTTCTGAAACACTGTCATGCTTTTTGCAGGGCAGTTTGTAATTGATGTGTCAGATGCCGAACAATGTTGTACGCCAGTCATAACTGAGTGTTTCCTCGTCTCTTATCATTGACTTCTTTAATGCTCTTTTATGACTGATCGGCATCATGCTATTCACATATTCCTTTGATGTGAAACTGTCCTGATCTGAAACTGTGAGCGCCTCTCGACAGTTTCTTTATGAAAACTGTGTCCACAATTTTCTTTGATATACAATCCTTGACAGTTGAAAGCCTGTCTGCACAGTTTTTCGCGTCCGTTACTCTGCTCAGTTTTTCTCGTCCTTTATCATTGACAGTTTTCTAGTCTGGACGGCTTCTTCTTCAAAAATTGTTCCACAGTTTTTGATAGTTATCTTCTCCTAGGCTATTACAACTCGATCATCCTATATAAGGATTACATGAGGTAATAACTCTAAGGCCTAGACTTTGGTACACAGTTTTGACACATCAAAACATCAATTTTAAAGGTGGGATTTCTACATCAACACCTAACAATTTCCCCCTTTTTGATGTTGTCAAAACCATACCTCTAAGTCTATATAAGTTGGCAAGAAGATGTAGTTGATATGAGTTTACAAGTTTTGTCAATCTAATACTACTCAGAATTGTGCTTCTTCTACACTCGACCTACTCTAATTGATCTTCCCCCTGAATGGGAGAGAACATTCTCGATTAATATAAATCAAATTAGAGCGATAAAAGAAAGGATTGTTGATCACAATAGAATGTGTGAGTTCAGCCAGTTAAGAATCAAGGTAAGAGACAATGAGTAGTTGTCTTCAAACCAACAGTTTTTCACTTTTCACTATATTATATGTTCGATTACAAGTACATGAAAAGCTTTAAAACTACGGTAACAAAAGAAGACACAAAATAATTCAAATCAACAGAGCTACTCCTTTTGCTTGTCTTGACCCTTGTCCTTCTCATTTTCTTGATTTGAGGAATCTGCGTTCTTTGGCTTTGAGGAGATTGCGGCAGAAGTGGAAGATCCAGCTTGTGCCTTAAGAGTTGCGGTCACTTCCATGAAGAGTTTCAATTCTTGTTCTCTGGAAGCCTTTATTTCTTCTAATTGCATTCTTATCTCTTCATCCCGCAATCTCTGCTCCTCTTCTCGCCTCTCTATCATTTTCAATTGCAGCTTCATAGTTTTATCTATTCTCTCTTCCTCCTTTTTGACAATTCTTGTTCTCTGGAAGCCTTTATTTCTTCTAATTGCATTCTTATCTCTTCATCCCGCAATCTCTGCTCCTCTTCTCGCCTTTCTATCATTTTCAATTGCAGCTTCATAGTTTCATCTATTCTCTCTTCCTCCTTTTTGACAAAATCAAAAATAGTAAGGATCCGCTGATCCATCTTTTGTCTCAGAACATCAAGGGGTAGGTGAGGTGCAGCCACAGAGATGGGGTCGGGGGACATTGTTCCTTCAGGTGCAGCCAGTGCTCTAGAGTCTCCGCCAGTTTGACTCTGACATGTAGCAGTAAATAGCTCAAGTTGGAGATGAGCTTTGCTGGTTTCTTCCTCTTCCTCTTTTTTCTTTGCTGTCGTTGTTGCTGCATTTCTTGCCTTTTCGGCAACGTCCTCTTCTTCTTTTCTAATGGCTTCAGCAGCTACTGCTTCTTCCTCTTTTCTTCTCAGTTCAGCTGCTACTTCTTCTTCTTGCTTTCTCTTTAGCTCAGCAGCTTCCTCTTCTTCTCGTTTTCTCTTTAGTTCGGCAGCTTCCTCTTCTTCTCGTTTCTTTTGTTCTGCCTCAAGTCTTCTTTGCTCAGCTTTGCGGTTTAATCTTTGAATTTCTTCTTCTTCCTTGTGAATTTTCTGAGCTTTCATGACAGAATATTCTTCAGCAGTTTTGATTCGGAATAACCGCTGAAAGTGCTTTTGGAGAAACAATTTCACTTGTCATTGATGAACAAGCTCGACAGCTTTCTCGACAGTCTCTGCAAGAGATATCGCTTGGGAGAGTATGATCGCTTGAGCCAAGGCCTCTTCGTCTTCTTTCCTGAGCTATTTTTCTAGCTCCATTTCTTCTTCTTCTTTCCGTAGTCTCTCCATCTCTTTTGCTCTCTCTTCTTCAAGCTCTAAAAGATCCAGTTGGATCTCATCTGTCTTTGTATTGAGCCAAATTTGAAGATTTTGTATCTTCACAAGAGTAGCATGATTCTTATCAATCCTGCGGAGAATAGACTAGAGATATGTTTCATCCACTGCTTGTGCGGCAGTTTCTGAAAGACGCAATCTATTAGCAATAATTTCTTGCAATGGTTGTTGCTTGACAGTTCGTTTAACTAGCACATTAGTAGTTTTCTGAACTGGCTCTTTTTGCATAGCAATAGTTTTCTGAGGAGGTAGATCTTGATTAGCAACAATTGTCATCAGCAGATCCTTGTTGACAGTTTCCTGGACCGGCAGTGCTGAAACTGTTCTCCCTGTCTTTAAGACCGTCTGGGTAATCTGCATATCTGATTCAGGCGTGGGCTGGTGAGCCCTTTTAGTTGTGCTTCCAGAGGATGTGGAAGGAGTGAAAGGTTGTCGAAGAGGAGAATCCCTTGCTGAATGAGTTGGGCTTTGAAGATCCACAATAGGCACTGTCCCATCCTCTGGATTTCCCTCAAGAATGTCAGTCTGTCGGCCTTTCTTACTCCTTTCTCTTTCTTCCTCCAATATACTCGTAAGTACTAGCCTCCTTCTCTTTCTTTTCTTCATCTGTGTCGAGGCACTTTCTGCTTGTATCTGTTTCCCTTTAGCAGTCTGTGAGCTAGACTCATCAAGAACATTCACCTCCGGATGAACATCTCCCTCCTGTTGATTTCCATTGCTATTTTTATCATCATCACCTTCATTATTGTCAGCATCATCTCCTTCTACTGCTTTACAGTGAATCTTATCTTTTTGAGGTAGAAAATCAATTAAGACCAGGTGTTCCCCTTCTTCCCAAAGACCTATCAGTTTCTCTATTAGGTAGCTGATTTTTAACCCAAAACCAACACCGAACTTGAATTCGTTGGTCTCCCGAATGGTCTCATTCTTTCTAGCATTCTCAAAAGATTGACCAAAAACAAATTCAGCCCAGTTCCCTCCTGAGCCATCACCAATACCATCATAACAACGTACTTGGGTTGACTTAGTTCTGAGAAGGATCCTGCACTGCAGTAGATCATTCTAAGTGCTATATCACTTAGAGTCTTGTAAAAAGGCTTCAATTCAGAAACCTTTATGGGTAGATAGAATTTGTCTTTATGCTCTGGCTTCTTCCAGACCATTCAATGCCTCTGTCGTGCCCCATCATCATTCTTTAGGTAACTGGCGATGTGTTCACCAGTGTTGGGTAGATGGAAAAAATTTGCAATAGTATCGGCATTGATAGTCATTGGAACCTTGTTGACCTTGGTTTTGAAGTATTTTCCATCCTTATCAACAATTGTATTCTCGTAAAATTCAGCAACGTGGTGAGGCTTAAACTTGTGAGGGTGTAAACCCAGAAACTGTATCAACTTTTCTTTGTGTAGCTTGTTATAAAACTTCTCATTGGAACATAGATAATCGATTTCCTTCAGATTTAGGATCTTCTCCTTAAAAACTTAACTTACTCGGATATCCTTGTTGGAGAGGTCAATGGCACTGACTGCATCGTTTGATCGACGCTTTAATTCCTTATGAGGGATTTCCTTGGTTGTAGCATTTTCCCTGAATTTCCTGATGCGCTCAGACCTTCGCCGGATGAGATCTTCCTTTTGCCTATGATATCTTGAATAATGTGGGTGGTATAAAGCTTCAAGATTTAGGGCACTCCGAATATGAGAAATGAAGGTTGCAGAAATCAAATGAGGATGATGAGTGATCGCAAAGGTTTAATCAAGTTTTTGATGCTGTGAGATCCACGACTGAGATGATCTACCACTTTATGTGATATTTAGTTGTGATGAATGCTACGTAAGGATGTCCGTTCGTGTTCTGTCATGGTGTGCGCATAGCGCGTGGTCGTGACGACGTGTCTCTGCCTAATACGCAATGACACTACTCTTCAAAAGTGTTTCTTCCAACAACTGCTTCTTAAAATTTCAAATCCCGCTCTTGAGAATAGGGACAGTTTTCCTTCTAAACCTTTCTTGGCAAACTGATGGGACAGTTTCCAACTGTCAAAAGGAAAAACCGGTGATTCATCAAAACTGGTAAGACAGTTTTGGTATAGCTTAGTTCCGCACATCCTCATGCAGGATTCTGAGGGGCCGTACTGCTGAACCATGACCTTTCACTGATTTTTGTACTCATCAGTCTTCAGTATGCTCGTCCACGTGTCCATGAACGATTGATTCCTGAAATTGTCAAGCATTCAATATATACGTCTCAAATCTTGAACCTGTTTGTGGAGCGTCGTGTCGATATTTATGAATCGTCGCATGCCCTGGATCATGGAAGAAATGTTGTCTATAAATTGCTTCTCCTTGCGAACAAGGTATGCACAATACTCACCTTTTCTTAACATCCCAGAAGTAGCTTCTCTTTGAAAAAAATGGCTATCCCCGCTGATATCGAGATAATGCGAGGTAAGATCTTGAACCCGACTGGGTTGGTAGTGCAACACTGGGGAAATCTTCTCTTTATAATTCTGTGATGAGAGATTTGAGATCAAATAGCCTTGATTCCTTCGTAATCCGAAAGCCTTCTTCCTTTCATGAAGAAAGTTATTGCCAACGAGAACTATGTGACGGAAGGCCATGAGATTCACTCCAACCTTCATGGTCATGTGATCTGCTGGTCTCCCGAGTCCTTCTCCTTCAGTTTCGGACTGCCACATGGTGGAATGCCCATGATGGACTATCTGAAGGACAAGACAGCACCAGAGTGGTATGCTTGGCAGAACTGGAGAGATAGCACCACATTCTTCCATCCAACAGCTTCTTCGAGGTACTTGATGCCTCGATATCGCGTGATTTATGATATCATCAATCAAATGGTTGTTGGGAACTCTCCACGGATTACAGACTTCTCCCCACCAGTGTGGAAGGCGATGATGGCCTTTGTCGATGAAGCGGACATCGATTGGGCTTTCTTCATCTTCGATCGAGTGAGATACATATATGAGAATTTACCGGCTATCCCTGTTCCTTATGGGATGCAACTGAGCACTCTTCTTGAGCATCAGATTCCAGAGTTCACTCGAGGTGGCTGGTCCAATATTGAAGATTCCGATTTCTATCCGCCACGACGTTCTTCCATCGGCTGATCTCCTCCGACCTCTATTCAAGCTTTCCTCCTGTAATCCCTTTTTTGGTTCTGTAGGTTTGGAGTGAGCTGTCCCCCTTTTTGAGATTTCTAATTATGTAAAATGTATGACTTATTAGTGAATGAAATCTCCTTTTCCTTTCCAATCAGTCGAAAACACAGTTTCTATCTTAAGAAGATTTGTCTGAACTATACACGTCACTCAGTTCTTGGACATTATAGTTTACTCTTTATCCTTAGAGTCTCCTGCACTATTTTTGAACCTTTTCTTAGGATTGAATGCTAAGTCTGGGAACCGTACTCCTATGGTCTGACCATTTTCAGACTCTAATCCCTTAGCCTTCAGGCCTATTTCCACACGTCCGGTCATGGATGGCTATATGTAGTTGTTGGACATTGAATGGTGACTTATCAGCTTTCAGACTTTGAATCATGTCTCATTAAGATGGCTTGATATCTTTTTTGAACGCCGCATAAGATTGTCCATATATACCCTTCATCGGCAAGCATTAGTACATCACCCATCTAATAATCTTTTGTTGAGAATAGATTTGAGATCTTTTCAGGTCATATATGACTTCTCCTCCTCCTTCTCCTTCCATGTTCTCTGTACTAGATGTCGTGGCAGAGATAGGAAGAATCTCCGTCCAAAGAAACAAAATTCTAGATAAGATAGGAGTTCAAGCGCATCATTAAAGAACTCCATGCATCTATCAAGGGTTGATAGGTAGCCTAAGGGCTAATGGACTAGCACGATTTGTAACCATCGAGCCCCATTCCTTTCATGAAGAATTACTCAGGATGTTTGCTTACTACTCCACAGTTTCTGAAGATGAGATTTTCTGCAATCTCAATGGAAGGGAATTCCACTGGTCTGCTGACTATTTTGTAGCAAAGTTTGGTCTATTTCGTAATGGCAGAAGAACTCCTGTCATGCAATATCGCAGCAAAGAGACGGCACCTGAGTGGTCAAATTGGCGGGACTGGGGAGCAGGGAACATCAGCTTCCATCCGACTGCGCCATGTGGATACCTCAGGCCGATCTACAAGTTGTCCTTCGACGTTATTAACCAGATGGTGGTCTGCAATCCTCTCCAGGAAACTAACTTTACACCACCAGTCTGGAAGGCTATGATGGCGTCTGAGGACCAAGGTGAAGTTGACTGGGTAGGGTTCATCTTTGATCGCCTGAAGAGGGCTCTTCAAAATTTGCCTGAGGTCACTGTCCCTTACGGCATGCAGCTGAGCTGGCTCCTTGAGAGGAGAATCCCTTATCTCAAGGATGGTCCTTCAAATCTGGTTGGATCTGATTACTACCCCTCTCGTCCGATCAACTGGACACTCATCCCTTGATTGCTAGGCAATCGAAAAAAAATCTTTTGTAGCTTTTGACTAAATGTAAGGGTGATTTGTCCCCTCATTTTCATCTTAATGAATGAACTCTTTTTCTTTATCTTCAACGTTGAGTAAACTGTCTCAAAACAAATGTATTTGACTTAAATAATAAGCCATAATATTATGCATCGGATCAGTTTACATCTCCTTCTCTTGAGATTTCATCAAACTCTAGAAGACCTAGTTTGATGCATAGCTCTTTGAATCGAGCCTCAGGTAGCAGTTTGGTGAAGATGTCCGCTAGCTGGTCCTCAGTTCTAACATATTCCACCGAGATATCCTCCTTCTCAACATGATCTCGAATGAAATGATGACAAATATCAATGTGCTTCGTCCTGGAGTGTAGAACTGGATTCTTCAAAATAGAAACTGCATTGTTGTTGTCACAGTAAATAAGAACACAACCAGTGTCTATTTCATAATCCTTAAGTTGTTGCTTTATCCAAATCACTTGAGCACAAAAGCTGGTTGCTGCCACATATTCAGCTTCAGTGGTTGACGTAGCCACGAAATGTTGTTTCTTTCTGAACCAGCTAATTAGTTTATGACCTAAAAACTAAAAGGTTCCACTTGTGCTCTTTCTGTCAATTCTGAAGCCTCCAAAATCTGAATCAGAGAATCCATTCAGTATGATTCCATCAGTTTTGGGATACCAGATACCTAAGGACTCAGTCTTCTTAAGGTATCTCACGATTCTTTTTGCCGCTTCCATGTGGGACTTCTTAGGATTCGCCTGGAATCTTGCACATACTCCCATAGCATAAGATATATCGAGTCGACTGGCAGTTAGATACAGTAGAGACCCAATTATTCCTCTATAAGCAGTTGGATCAATAGGTTCTCCTTCTTCATCGAGAGTGATCTGAGAACTAGTGCTCATAGGAATCCTTAGGGACTTCGTCTTCTTCGGACATAATTTGTTGATCAAGTCTTAGGTATACTTCTTCTGACTTATAAAAATCCCTTCGTCAGACTGATCAACTTGCAAACCAAGAAAATATGTCATCTTGCCCATCATACTCATTTGAAATTTAATTTGCATCAACTGGGCAAACTTTTCACATAACTTGGTGTTTTTGCTGCCGAAGATGAGGTCGTCTACATAAATTTGAACAAGCAGGAAGTCCTCTCCATCCTTTATCTTGAACAAGGTTCGGTCGATTGCACCCTTTTCAAATCCATTCTTGAGCAGAAACTGAGAGAGAGTTTCATACCATGCTCTAGGTGCTTGCTTCAATCCATATAAAGCTTTCTTTAGTTTGTGGACTTCATTTCCTTGCTCGAAACCTGAGGGTAGTTCGACGTAGACCTCTTCCTTTAATTTGCCATTAAGGAAGGCACTCTTCACATCTATTTGAAGAACGGTGAAGTCATGGTAGGCAGCATATGTCAAAAATAGCCGAATGGCCTCCAGTCTGGCAACTGGAGCAAAAGTCTCGTCAAAATTGATTTATTTGTACTGAGCATAACCTTTGGCAAACAATCTCGCTTTATTCCTTACGATGGTGCCGGTCTCATCTCTCTTATTATTGAAGACCCACTTAGTACCGATCATGGACTGATGTGTTGGTCTGTCCACCAGATGCCACACATTGTTGCGACTGAATTCTGCCAATTCTTCTTGCATCGCATTGATCTAATCCGCTGATTGAAGAGCTTCTCCAACCTTTACAGGTTCGACTTGAGAAATGAAGCAAGACACCAAGGCAGTTCCTTGTCTTGTTCGAACTGGATTGCCAATGTCATCCAGGATAGCTTCAACGGGGTGTTCTCTTAACCAGCTAGGCTTCTTCATAGGTACGGCTTCAGCGAGAGCAATTGGAATCTCAGAAACTGCTGGATGTTCCTCATGAGATGGTTCACTTCTAATTTCTTGAACTGCTTCACCTCTTTGTTCTAAAACTGTTCTATCTCCTTGTTCAGAAACTGCTTCATCTCCTTGTTCTGGACAACATTCTGATCAAAATCTGGATTCTGAACTGCAGTTTGCTCGACATTTAGGTCTGCTTCCTTAGTGGCCTCAAGGTTGACTTTCTTGGTATCAGCTTGCTCCGCTTAAAAAATCGTTGATTTTATTTCAGGGGGCTTCTTTTCACTTTGATCTTCGATGTTAACGAACTTTAAGGCCTCAGCAATAGCATTAGCATCATTGGCCCTCTCGACTGCTTGGGGTTCAGCCTAGGCATCTGGAGTCTCGGAAATATCATTCATAGATCTAGTCAGAGAAACTATTTAATTACGATCAAGATCAGTTCTAGGTTCCTCATTGACATCCTTGATCTCATGATTTTCCCGACCCAATTCTTGAAGTGTCCTGCACACTAGAGTAGTTTCATCAAAAACAACATGACATGTTATTTCCACAAGCTGGGTTTTCTTATTGAATACTCGATATCCCTTATATGAAGGATGACCATACCCAAGGAACACCCCTTCATCAGCCTTAGGGCTGAAGGTATTCAATTTAGACTTCCCATTATTGTGAATATAACATAGAGAACCAAAAGCACGAAGATGAGCTATAGAGGACTTACGACCATTGTAGATCTCGTAGGGAGTCTTCTCCAGCCGCATGTTGAATGCACTTCGATTCTGCGTGTAGCAAGCTGTCATCAAGGCTTCTCCCCAAAATCTTTTTCCAAGGTCGGTCTCGGCCATCATGGTCTTTACTGCTTCCTTGAGTGTTATGTTCCTCCGCTCAACAAGACCGTTTTGTTGAGGAGTTCTTGGAGTTGACTTCTCATGCCTGATTCCAATTTCAGCGCAGAAATCCATAAGGGGTCCATTGCAAAATTTTGTTCCATTATCGGACCTTATCCTCTTAACTGTCGCCCCTTTGTCATTTTGAAGACGGGTAATCAGTTATGGCAGCTAAATTTTGACTTCGTCTTTGGATTTGAGCAGCACCACCCATGTATATCTTAAGTATTCATCAAAAACTACTAATGTATACTTTCTTCCTCCAATTGTGGGTGGAGTAATTGGACCAAACAAATCCATGTGGAGCAGTTCCAAGATCCGTTCCGTGCTTGTTGTAACTGGCCTGTTCTTGAAAGAGGCTCTTGTCTGTTTCCCAAGCTGACAAGCTTTACAGACTCCTTCTTTCTGGAACTTCTTCTGTGGCAGTCCTTCAACTAAATTAAGCTTCGCCAGATGTCTGATCGAGTTGAAGTTCAAATGACTCAGTCTTTTGTGCCTCGGCCAGTTTATTCCTTATGAGGAACTGTGCGCCAGGAGGCAGGTTCCCCCTTCTCCACTGGACCAATCAACAATGTAAATACCTCATTTTCGGATTCCTCTGATTATGGTCTTGTGAGTCACCGTGTCTATGATGTGGCATTCTGATTCTTCAAAACTGACAATATAGCCACTCTCACTCAGTTGGCTTATCCTTAGAAGATTGTGTTTCAGATTGGTGACTAAGGCCACGTTTTGAATGATGATTCCATTGTGCTCCACGCATCCTTTTCCAATCACTTGTCTCTTGGCCTTGTTCCCAAAAGTGACCGAGGCTCCTTTATACATCACAAGATTCTTGACTAAATCCTTTTCTCCTGTCATGTATGCCGAGCACCCACTGTGTAATTTCCATGATTTTGCTTTCTTTTGAGAACTCAGTCCCTGCAAGACAAAAAAATTATTTAGGTCCCCGTATCCTTTCGAGTCCTGCAAAGTCAGTCTTCTGGATCCAACCTTTTGGTATCCACACCTATTTCACTCTTATAGTTTGCGAAACTAGATCACTCTTTGGTGATTGATCAACCTTTCTTCTAAAGTAATGTATGATGTTTGAATGCATGTTATGAAATGTTGTGGTGTGTGAACTCTTCCTGAAACAATTGTTCTAGAAAGAGTCTCCAGCGAATCCCTCTTCATGAAATAGTAGTACCGACTTCATAACTACTCAGTCGGTACAAAAAGTGCCATTCACGAAGAGAAGGCGTCCAAAGGTCCGTGTTAAAAAAGACGAGGAGTGTGTCGAGCATGTGACACCAACTGGTCAGTGACACCTGAAAGGGAGCCAAGCCGTTAGATTGGAACACGGCTCGGAAGAAAGGGTGTGGAGGAAGCCCGATCCCGTACTTAATGATAGGGAGGAAGAATGCCACATCATCGGTGGCTGGGCGGAAGCATCGGTCTGATGGAGAAAGCACTGTATTCACCATTTTGTGGCAAGCAATGTCCATCGAGTTCTTCCTCACCAACTCCTCAGTGGCGAGGGACATAGCCGACCAAACCGGGTCCTCCGGATTGATGATGTCTTTCTTTGCCTTAGAGGTATCGAGCTCCATCGGGACGAAGGAGTCCTCACTGTCCTCATCAGCATCATTACCCAACCCCTCTCGGCTGAAGCCGTCCTCAAAACCGAGGTCTACAACCCTATTCGAAAGCAAGAATACTCGCAAGAAACCATTCGAAACAGAAATTACCTATTCCTAACAACCCTAACTAATGCAATCGGCCAAGCAATTACACTCCGAAGCAGCAAAAGAACCCGTGACACTACCCAGGTATTCGCATTACTTAACCAAATCATCACGTCCCCAAGAAACAGAAAAGAAAAATCACCAGCAATCGACGAGCATCACCTAAGCACACAGATTATTGAACACGAACAGGGAGATGAAGAAGTCATACAGAAACCGCAAAGAGCCTAGACTATCCGAACCCACACTCGAACCTAATAAAGGATGCAAAACAACGACACACTATTAAAGAAGAAGTGTAAAACCAAAACCACAAATTACCAACATTAAAAGAAGATCTAAAGTAAGGAGGAAAAAGAAGAGAAACAAAAGAAACAACGTGATCGGGGACCCTAGACACGAATTAAACATCACAGATCCCACAACAGCCAATCACACACAAGGTCATAACAGCAACGAGGCATGCAATGGGCATTCACCCAGAAAATTGAGAAGAAACGATCAAAAGTCGGAGCAAGCGACATTTAAACCAAATAATGTAACAACTACCGATAATAACCAAGCGCACAATCGATATGCACAGATGGAATTAAACCCTACCAACGAGACCACATAAACAGACAAGAATTGCTCACACCTACGACTACAACAACTCAAATCTAGCCATATCACACAATTCACGTGAACACCAAAAACCAGAATCGAAAAGAAAAAGGATAGGGGTCAGAAGATGAGCTTACCAACAACAGAAAAGGAGCACACACGAACAGTCAACAGAGCAACAGTCGCCAGAAGAGAAATTGTCGGAGCGAAAACCATCGGAGCAACAGTCGTCAGAGAGTAGATCGCGAAGAGAGAGAGAGAGAGAGAAAGGGGAAATTAGTTAATCGGAATAGTAAAATGGGGGAACGAGAAGTGGTTCTACCCTTTTAAAAACCAAAAACCATTCGGCTTCCCACAATCGACCCCGGAGTTGGTGTTAATTACGGACCTACCATTGCAAGGGCGGAAAAAATCAAGCTCCACAAGTTTCGTGCTCGACACCGAGCACACTCGGGGCTCGTGGTCGACCCCGTATCCTCGTCGTAGTCAACCCGATCATGGAAAGTCTGAACTAACGCCTAAACCGTGGGGCAAACTCTAATGCAATCGGCACTATCAACGAGAACGTGGGGCTTCCCCCGGGAAACCCACAAGTGCCTCACAATCCGTCGGAACTCGTCCTGCCAGCGCTCCCCGGAGACTAGACATAGTGCACGCATGAGAGTAACGCTTCATGCAAGAGAATATTCCCCGGAATGATTCTGACCCCTGTGGATTCCGGACCCACACATTGGCCCACGGGGCGGTACCCCGGTGCCACCCGATGCAATCATGTGCTTGCGTTCCCTAGGAACCATCATACCGACAAGGAGTAATATCCCGGTTACTCCCTACAAGGGCTGCTCTCTCCGGAAGCATCTCCGGGGCCCTGAGGATAGTCTCTTGGACGCCTCAAGATACCGCACTCTGTAACGCACTCCAACTGGAAAATTTTGATTCCAGTGTCTATCCGCAATAGACCCAAGAATCAAAAGGGGCTATTGTTGGGGCCAGATCTATGAAGCTCAATAGCCCAAATAACTATCGGCCCAAAGGTCACGAGCTCGCTCGAAGTATAAAGGACTCAAAATCGCCTCTAAGGTAGGAGATCGATATCGACCCCTAGAGCTCCTCGACACCGTCTAGGGGTGAGCAAGAAACCGAAAAAACCAAAAATCGAACCGAACTAAAAAAATTTCGGTTATTTCGATTTTTGGTTCGGTTCGGCTATTTTTTCCCGTACCAAAATAACTGAATTTATATATATATTATTAATAACTACATTAATCTTAATAAATAAATATGTTTGTAATATATATTTAAAATATATTATATATACATATTTTTAATATTATATATATATATATATATTAATACTAATATATATAATTTCTATTTTTAATTTTTAATTTTTAATTTTATTAATTTATTAAATTTATATTAAAATTTGGTTATAATCGAAATAATCGAAAACCAAATAAGAATTTCGGTTCAGTTATTTTGGTAATTCGATTTGGTTACATTCAATAAAAATTCGGTTATTTTAATTCAGTTCTTTACAGGCGAAAATCGAACCGAATAACCGAATACTCACCCCTAACACCGACCACTTGGAGGGGTCTGTGGCGAGGAAGACGTGGAACCCTAAGGAAGCTTGGCGGCGCACGATCGTTGGAAACCCTAAACGACCCCGAGAAACCCGGAGCCATCCCGAAAATCGGAGGAAGCACGAGCTCACCGATAATTAGGGTTAGGTCAACACTCTCTCCTCTATCCTGTCTATAAATAGGGGTTAAGGGTTCTTTTTTCGATATCCTTTTCTAGTGCAAAACTACGATGTAATGCTGCCGGAATTCATAAATTCAATATAATTCTCGTTTGTCTTGATTTAATTTGCCTTTTCCCTCTATTTTGTCACAATTTCCAATCTATTATTACTCTATAATCGACTGCTCCTCTTGTTATTATTTGTTATTTTCTTATTATTTCGAGGGCTTCGTTTATCCTAATAAATCGAATCTCAACAACTTACAATTATTACACGACATATTAATCTAATGCAAACTCGTGTGATAATAAGATATACGACACGACATGACCCTTTAAATTCTAAACACAAACACAATGTTTTTCTGTTAAGAATTCGAATGAACCCAATTAACACGAGCCGAGATATTATAGAATAACACGACCCCAAGACGAATATAATACGACATGAAAGTTTTATGTTCTTAATGGGTCAACACGATAGCAAAACAACATAAACTACAGCTCACACAATAACGGCTTAAGGCGCAAGAATTGTCATCCCTAATTCAAATATTAACAAAGATTAAAATACATTAATTTAATACTCACACACACAAATATTTGCAAAGCATCTCAAACCTATGAACAAAATTTTAATCATACATCAAACAATTCCATCAGTAAATTATAGACAAATCTGAACAACAACTTTTATCATTATATCCTAAATAAATTCGAACAAATATTTTTATCATTGCATCTCAAATAAGAAACAAGATGTCGTTTCTACCAATTAATGAAGTATGTTTTTAAGGAGAAATATTAATGCTACAATTAACTTGAATTATGTGTGTAAATGGTCCGTAAAATTTCCAATAATCTTGTAACCATAAGCCAAAAAAAAAAATGAGGTGAGACAGAAAAAAAATATTAATTCTTATTGAAAAAGTACAAAAATCGATTTTAAAAATTCATCAATTTTCACGAACATGGCAATAGATTCTCATGAAAATCAATTGATCCTCATACTATCAAAATAAGAATAAACCAATTAAATCTTGCTCAAAAATAAGATCATTTAGACGATCTCATTCAAGTTTCGTCATTCAAATAATTGAAGTAGTAAATTATTCAAATGTGAAAATTTAATAAATAGAAAAGCTAATTCTAATAATGCGAAGCCAACTTGTACACTATGAAAAAAGACTAAAAAAACCTCGAGTATATGAGTTGTGCAAAAGTAGAAAATAATAAGCAAAAGCTAGAAGGTTTCCTAATCCTGCAAAAAACTCACTCAGTCACTCAAAATCTCTTCCCAAGCGTGGCGGCGTCATGGAGATGAGCCTTCCCACTCTCTCTTTTTTCACGCCGGCCTCCACATCCACACCTTCACCATCCTTGTGCTTGGGTTCATCGCCTCTGAAGTTGATACAATATTTCATTTAGCAGCTAAATAAAATTTTCATCTGTATCCATAAAAACTGCATGAAAAATTAAGGGAAGGATGAAGTGGTACACTGAATAAACGATAAGCCCGAGCGCGACAGCAGCAAAGGCCACGAAGTACATCCAGTCGACCTGGAAAGAGACTTCAACAGATCATTTCTAAAATCATTTTTACTTCTTCAAGTCTG
Source organism: Plectranthus barbatus (assembly GCA_026898455.1). NCBI lineage: Eukaryota > Viridiplantae > Streptophyta > Magnoliopsida > Lamiales > Lamiaceae > Plectranthus > Plectranthus barbatus. The sequence continues at coordinate 146,862 of JAPKLW010001499.1, read as the reverse complement.
ACTTCTTACGGACCTTTTCGTGGTATGCAAAGATCCGAATCAAAACAGACCACATATCCGAAGTGAGCAGTGATAGATTCAGCATTGTTGCTCCACTGATCTGCACGCACAGTCATTCATCAGATATCTAAAGCTAAAATAAGTTGAAATATTTATATGATACTATTCGTCTTTCTTTTTTGTGGATTCATGGGAAAGCAATGCAGTAAGTAACAACTTGGTGGTAAAAGCTTACCTTCAGTAAAACAGGTACCCCTGAGTAAAACATATACATGGCTAAAGAAAATCCAAGGAACGGGAGGGTCTGCAACGAAATGAGTCAGGAGAGTTTATTTAGATATAAAAACTTGTCACAGAGAGAGAAGATCTACCGCCCCAGCTGACCAGCGAATGGATTTGACTTCTTCGCGCTCAAGTATGACTCTGCAACAGAGTTATTCACGAGTTTATGTTCAACGTCAAGACAATGTGCGATGGTGAGTCAGCGAGAAGAAATTGCAAAGCTTGTGAAAGATAGAGAAGAAGAATACATTTGGCAAGCACTGATAATTGCACCAAAGATGCCCAAGAACGCCATCAGTTCCACCCTATCAGCACTTTTAACGAAGAACTCCTGCATAAGATCCCTTAAGCTTAAATAACTGACAGAGTATAATGGAAAACACGTGCACGTTTTTGCTAAGTTGCTAGATAGGATGCAAGTGTGGAGCATGCGAAAACACAAATACGCCAACTTAGAAGTTGCTGTCCACGACTCAAAAGTAGCAAATGAAATAAGCACTTGCCTCACTGACATTGCTGACAGCATAAAGTGTTGCACCAGCAATTACAAGCACATCACCTAAAACTGGTCTGCCACCACCTAAAATAAAAGAGCCAAATTATGATAATGAACAAAAAATGAAAAAGGAAGAAAGAAAGGGAAGTGAATAAAAACCAGAAATAAAATGGTGGATGCATCAGAATCATGCTAGCTGAAGGGTGGAAGAGCAAGAGATAAGAAGAAACTACATTTATCCTGAGGGAACTACATCGTATTTGGAATAGGAGGTGAGAGAATTAAAGAGAAAAGATATGATGGGAACTATTTAGATGCATATCTTTGGTTTTCAATTCCCAACACCAAAACAATGGTGTTTACCCTAGAATAATTATTGTAAGCATTCCCACAAACATAACTTCAGAAAAGTACCCCAATCCCTAAGAAATCATTTTCCTTCAACAGAGTGCATTGCAATCAGATGGAACTTCAGCACCATTTTATATAAACAATAATATTTTATTAGATTGTTGGTTTAGTAAAGGGAACAGAGGAAAAGTGCAATTGCAGAATCGATTAAATAAATTTATAACCCGAGAGAATGATAATACTTACCTGATCTACCAGATGCATGTACATCGGAGAAAACAACTGTTACAAGACCAGCAACACAGAAACCAATGCCAATGAACTTGTGGAATCTATATTTTGTCTTCAAAAAGAACCAGGTGAGAAACAGGACACATGGTATTGTCCAACAATCTAGCAACATGACACTTGTGAGTGAAGTGTACTGGTACGCCTTAACCACTGCAATATCGAAAAATAATTGAGTTATTCAACTAAAAGAATGTATGCGTTAACTGCCTAATTGTGAAGTAACCTTGATGATGAAGTTAAAATATGATGGAAACAATTAAGTCATTATGCTATTATTTATTCTGGCAATCGCATAGTGTTACTATAACATCATTATCTTATGTGCACATAACATAGAGTAAGAGCATGATAATCACAAGACAACCTTCGCAAATACAATATCAGACTTTTCTAGCAGAGCAAAACCCATCCTAGCATCCGGAGGGAGTTGTGTCAACTCAAAACCAGTGAACAAATGTCTGCCACTTCTCCTTTGGAAACAAGTGAGAAAAAAATAATTTGAAATGTTCTGCATATTGTTCAACTTAATAACTCTAACCAGTCGTAAACGGAATATTGGAACATGCACTTGTTAGTTCAATTAGTTACCTATTTTAACAGAGTATATAGGATGCTGAAAAGTGAACACACTGCGGAAGATGTTCATTTTTGATAGTTTATTTCAAGTTCACCTAACTCGACAACTTTAGAAGATCATGCTGTAGTAACTTACCAAGAAAATTGCCTTCGACATCAACCAATCCTAGCAAGATATAGTAATACCATTTGGCCTGTTATAAGGAATGTGTACAATCAAAGCAATTAGAAAAATATCAAACCCTGTAATACAGTGTTTAGCTAAAAGATGAACCAACACAATGTCAATGAAAAGTAGAAAGATAGATAGCAAAGATTAGAACACATACTGGCACAACCAATGAACGTGCATGCACCTCTCAAACATTGTTAAAATATAACAGAAAGAAAGATTTTGCTTTACTGATAAATTGGACCGTATGATCATTCAAGGCATTAATCTTGTTCATGAACTTCATTATCTTTCCACAGACAACCTGGATCCAAGTCAGCTTCTGTCTTCACATATAAGCTCTGCGATAAACTAGCACAAGCCACAAGCATGCCCATCTAAGCTCTAGTGCAGAAACAAAGTGGATAATACAATCCCATCGAGGTGTTTCAGATGATAAAATCATGCAATTATATAAGACTAAGGATTTAATCAAACTATACATGTCAACATAGCTGATTAAACTAATCAAGTTGTGTGCTCCTGAAGATGGTATGAAACTCTTTTTGAACTAGAAGAAAAAGTGAGTAAAAACTTGAACTTTTGAAACCTTTACTGTTTGCAACAAAGATATGCTTAAGCACAACTAAGTTACACAATGATGTTCTGCTGCTTAATTATCTTCAATTCTTTTTATAAAAGCTGTCTAAGTTCTAAAAAGATCAGTATAAATCTGACAACCTGAGTGTCATTACATAGTCAGTGGAGTTATTAACGCATAACTACTTCCATGCATTGCAAATGGAAATGCTCGTAACCAAAAATAACTCAACCCAAATCAAACAATTGCAGATTAAAACAAACACACACCACCACCACCACCACCAAGCAAAGGATTAGTTGCCTTATACATGAACTTTGCATTTTCTTTGGTTTCAACAAATTTTCAGAATTTGATTAAAATACAAGATTTTTGCACTTTGTTTTGGTTTTCATATGAAGGCATGATGTTTTTTAATCTTAATCATTGTAGATATCACAGAAAAGTTATATGTGTAAGGTTGTAACTTCAAAGCTACACCTAGTGTCACCAGAATTTGATTGGATACAATAATAAAATAAAATAAAATGGATGTAAAGTTCATAAACTTTAAAACCAATAATATTGCAAAGTTGGTATATTTGCCGTTAAGCAAATACCAGCGACTCGAAACACAGGGGGAGAGGCTAGAGGAGCTGACCTTGAGAGGTTTTCTTCTATAGAGCATAATGCTTCCATACACCAATGCTAATAGTACATAATTCAAGAATGACTGAGATGTTGGTGCATTGATCCCTACAAATACAATTCACAAAATCAAAATTACGGAAATATATGGATCATAAATCACTAAAAAAGCGAGCCCTTTTTTCTCTCTCTTCATGCTTTACTGGCCAACCAGTATAATCAAAACAGTATGATTTTTGCATTGGATCAAAACATGATTATAAGAGCATCAACATTGGAATACTAAAACGCTATAAATTCATATATATATATATAGAAAGGGACCTCTCTTGGCGAGTTCGGAAGAAGAAAATCCGGTAGAAGTGATGAGAAGAGAGAGAAGTTGTCCCAATCCAAGCGCCAGCAATGTTTGTTTTGTACAGAAATCCTTGAAATTCACCATCTTCATTCAGATTTTATGTGCATTAATTGTATTATTCTTGTATATATAAACTCGTATCAGTAAAACGTCTCTCTCATCCCCGCCTCTCTCTCTCTGTATATATATATAATATATATATACACGAGACACGTGGAAGAAAGGATTTAACTAGTTTTTTCAGTTCTAAAATAAACAATAATATATCCCTTTTCACTCTCACTCCAACAGAAAAAAGATACGCATCTAAAAAAAAAACTGAGAAAATCTCTACTTTTATTTTATATTTTTCTAATTTCTCTTGTCAACTCCATTTATACATATGTATTAAATCCTAATTATATAATGCATTTAAAAATTAAGATAAAACATTAAAATTTATCTCAGATTTTTTATAAACTTTTATTTATCTCGAATATGTAAATATAATAATTTATCCGAATATCTTCTCACTTGTCAAAATTTTAAGTACCGATTTAGTATCATTAGGATATTAATTTTAAAAAATATTAAATAGATTATTTCTCTTTCTTTCTAATATGATAAAGCATTATGATTTCTTTTACCTAATATGGTTTTTACTTTTTATTGTGCGGTTTCTTGAAGTTTTTGTAAACTTCAATTATTTCTTAAGCATCTTAGTTATAAGTGTATTTGAACAAATTTAAGAATTCATTAAAACTCAAGATAAATTTAGATATTTTCCAAAGATAAAAGAAAAAATATATTATACACGCATCTTAATTCTTCAAAAACATTAAATACTTGATTCCTTTTAATTGCAATCCTTGATAACACTAGTCACAACTCCTGTAAATTTTATTTTATTTCGACGATGCAAAAAATAATTGCATTTAGAAAATCAAATAGTTGATGGCCCTAAATACAGTTAAATAATTACTGGTTTTATTTTTTGAATTATTTCATTTACTAATCTCGTTTAAAATTTTGAGCAAACAGTGCTAAAGCAAAATATATTGTTAGATTGGAGACTCAAGAAAATTTTATTAAGCCAAATTTTAAGTGTAAAGTATCGGACTAATCTATTACTCCATTACGTAATTAATTAAAATATCATGAAAAAAAAGTGAACATAATTATATTTATCAAATTTAAAAAATACAACAACCCTGCCGTATAATTTATACAGAGAGAAATAAAACAAAACAAAAAACCTAGTACTCCAATGAGAAAAAAAATAAAACCAAAACACCGAAGAGGAAAAAGTAGCATGAAACAGAGATTTCGGCAGGCTAACATTTATCTCATTGGAAGCAGCACCAGACTTCATTCATCTTCCCCAACTTGACCACAATAATTATTCATGAGTTGGAACAATGTTAAGAACATATCTCTCTATTTAAATAGTATCCAAAAAGTTACATTCATCTAGAGTTTAACCGATATAACCAATCAATCTTCACTACCAGAGCTAGCTCCATCACTGCTAAACTCTTCACTACTGTCATCCTCAATATCCAGCTGCACGTGCCGAACCTGGATAGGCTCGGGAGCTTTTGGCAGACCCGGAGGAATGATGGGCCTTAACTGCTGGTCCTCCACTCTTGGAGTAAGAGGAAGAGTATCCAATGGGGGCAGTGTGATGGGGTCACCAGGCTTCCACCCAGGTGGAGGAGCTGGTATCACAAAGTTCTGAGGAATCATGCCCGGAACTGCTGATATGCTGCTCACTGGATTGCTTTCCACAGCTGTTTCAATCATGGGTTCGATTATTCTCTCTTTGCCTTCGTCTGTCTTGGGCAATCCTATATCCAGATCAGCAAAGTTATACAACTGCGACGCGCGCATCTGCTCTTCTTGCGGAGCAGGAGGAAGTGCCCCTCGGAGAGGAGCCTGCCCAGCACCAAATTCTGGAGGTGCAAAGGTTGTGTAGCTGATTTTATGTGCGTAGGACAATATATCTGATAGTTTTAGCCGTGTCTCAACTGTAGTTTTAGAAGAATCATCTGCATCATCACCTGACTTGGTTCTTTTAGGGCGACGGTAGTCTGAATAATCATCAACGAGGATGTCAAGAACATGCTCAGCTTCCTTCAGTTTGTTGGCAAAGGCACGAAGAGCAGAATCTTTAGACCTGATTTCACGGGCCAGCTTCTCTTTAGCATCTTGAAGATCAAGTATCCCTTGGAGCTCAGCAACAGCTTCAAAGAGCTGCGTCTGAAGAGTAATGAACTCGGCAATGATTTCTTTGGCAGAAGAGGGTGAAGAGTCCGGATGAGCAGATGTTGAAGACTGTGTTTGCGAAGACAAGAAGGATGGCAGAGAACCACGAAACGCACTGATCCAATGGGAACGATTGGGTGAGACTTCAAACAGTTTTGAGGCAAGAGATGCCATTTGAAGGAGAAGAGATTGAGCTCGGGGGAGAGGTGGTAGGAGAGGGAGGAGTGTTGAGGACACACCAGGAGTTACTAACTGATTCAATGGCTGATGGGACTGCTGAGTCTGTGGGTTTTGAGATGAGAATTTAGGTGGGTTCGGGTTTTGAAGAGATGGCGAGTTGGGGTTTGGCAGGCCTAACCTAGCTGGGGATTGCACAATCTGGTGGGGGATATTCTGCAGCATTGTGAATACCCTTTAATTACAAAAATCACCTGCAAATAACACAACAGTAAGTGCATGCCATAAAAGAATGCTTTTCAACAATATCAGAAATAAAAATATCAATATTGCTCCGAAAAATACACTCACGGCTTGTGAGCTTCATCAACAATCAGCATAATACTTATCAAACAGAACCAAAATAGACTTAAAAATACCAGGATAACCAAATTGGTGCCTCTGCTGATACTCAGGTAATTGGCCTTCCTAAATGCTTTTTGATAGTTCATTTGTTTCCCAACATAAACTATTCGAGTTATCTGAAACCATGTCCAATTATTTGAAGATTTTCATTCAATGAAAGAGTTAGAAGTTCAGAAGCCAATTTACCTATTAGCTGCTAATTTATATGCAGTTAATATGCTCATGACCATAGTCAGGTCGGTTGTTGTTACAAAATCAGATGCATCCATACTCACATACTAAGATCCATTCTAATCATCTCAGTTAGTTGTTTTTAATTAAAACTCAGCAACATCATAATCTTGGTCACAAATTGATATTTGGGTAAGTGAAGAAAACGTGTAATAACTAGGGGTGTTTGCGGACCGGTTTCGCAGGTTTGAAAGGAAAATCTCAGCCATACCATACCAATAGGTACAGTTTGAGATTTTTTCAAACCAAATCAGCCACACAATTAATTTAAACCAAATCGGCCAAACTGTATAAAAATGGTTTGGCACATCCAGTTTTGCAGATTAAAATGAAACCCGTTTTAAAACCAAAAATACACTTCATTTTAACAATATGAACCACAACATACCGATAACATGAAATTCTAAACCACAAAATATAAAATAAAAACAGTCCACAGTCTACATCTCAAAAAGATCAAATCACTAATATGCAAGAAATGGAGATTCAATAGATACAGCACAGTGAAAATAATAACTGCTTCAAGCATTAGCAAATCATCAAATTGCCCGTGGTATAGCAAATCTTGATTCAAAGCTCTATTGGTATGGTATGATTGATACCTCAATTCGTAGAGGGGCAGGGGTGGCGCAGTGAGATAGCAGTTGGTGGTGGATAGGGGCGCCTGCGTGGGTTGAGTGGGCGACGGGCCGGCGAGGGTGGGGCAACGGGGCTGCGGCTGCGGCGAGGTTGGAGAGGCGGCGTAGCTGCAGGCCTGAGCGTGGGTGGGACGATGGCGGGGTGCGACGGGATGCGGCTATGGCGGCGAGGTGGGGCAGACGAGACCGTCGCTGCGGCTGTGGCGGCGAGGTGGGGGCAGACGAGAGGGAGAGACGATGGAAAAAAAACCCTAATCGCAAACGCTTGTTATTTATAAATAAGAGAAAAAAAAAACAGGGATCACCGTGGTGGTAGCAGGAATTGGGGAGAATTCCAGGGAACTGGGAATTCGGACGGTGAGGTGCGGCGGTGCGGTGGTCAGTAAAAGAGGGATTCCGACGATTCTGAGTCGGGGAAGAGTGATGATGGGATTTGGATCCTGTGCTAGTAGGCACTAGTATATTAATAAAATATTAAATAAATTAAATATATGGTTAAAAAGTTTGTTCATCCAATTATATTTATTGAAATTGAGAGAATACCTAAATAATTTTGACTTTACTTTTATTTTTTGTTTCCGAATGAACTTTCATCAACTAGCACTAGTTTAATGGGAACTTTTAGGAGTAATTCATCAAATCTATATCTATATCTATATATATATTAAAATAATACCGGAGGCAATATATGGAAATATTAAGTTGCATTAATTGTTTATTAATTCAACTACTTAGTTCATTAATTATTGTGTGAAATATTTCCATATAATGTGCTCTAATTATAATCAATTGGATTGATTTTCCTTAATTATATATCTATATAATTAATAAACTAAGGGATTATTATTTTCCTTGATTATTTTAATACAATAACTATAATTATAATACGACCAAATTATAAGAAAAGTAGGAGTGAAAAAATCAAATCTTAGAATTGATTTATATATTTTAGGAAAATATGCATAAATCAATTATATTGTATTTCCTAAATTATTATTTTCATATAATATCTATAGGAACTATAATTAATTTTAAACAAAAGGGAAATATTTATCAAATCAAATTTAAAAATTATTCTTAATTATATTTTAAAATATTTAAGATGCATATATTACGGATACACACAAATCAATTAGATTAACTTTACCTTAATTATTATGTTACTATGATATGCCTAAGAATATATCATAATTTCTTTTCAAGAAAATATATATATCAAATTAAATTTAGAAATTCCTACATAATTTTTGTTTAAAATCTCCAAGATACATATATTTGTTAATTTGGATAAATCAAATAAATTATTTGTTTCCTTAATTGTTATTTCCGTATAATATGCATGTACATTATAATCAATTAAATTATTTTTTCCTTAATTATTATTTCCCTTAAATCTTATCATGCAAATATTATCTAAATCAATGATAATATATTTGGTTAATTTTCAGCATGCAAATGGTCAACAAAATTGCATGTTTAAATTTATTGTCGTACATTAAGGCAATTAAAATAAATCATTGCCGTAAATCAGGATAATTAATATTTTGGTGATTGAGGAAATCTTGAGTAAGTTATATATGAAGGAAATCACATGTATAAATATTATGATTAATGGAAACGCATTACTGCATCATAGATGGAGAGAGCATCATAGATGGAATTCTGGAGAGTTCAAAAAATTGTAATTTCTCTTTATTATTTTCTCCAATAATGTTGTGGTAATGCTCACATTTTTTCTTTATTTTTTAATCTTGAATAATGTTTTGGTAATTATTGTAATATCTTTTCTAGAATTATGTTGTATTGATTATTGCAGAGTTCAAATTCTATAATATTATATGCTTAGTTATTATTGTAAAACTAAATCTTGCACAGGGCATATGTGGATGATTTGCACTTGGAATTTAATTTCTGAAAAATGTTAGCACGGATTGCAAAAGACTTTCATTAATGTACTATAATTTCATTTATTGTTGTTGAATCAATATTTATATATAAATTTATTTCATAATTGATAAGTTTAAATCTATTTACATAAAATGTATTTATTTTACTTTGCAATTTTATCTTATCTTATGAGGCAGTAATGCAAGACGAAACAAGATTTAGGAACTAGAATGAAACTAGAATCAATTGCACAATCAGTTGATCATAAAGATTGAATATGAAAAGAGATTATTTAATTTGCACTCAATCTTGCTTATTAATCTCTTTCATATTCTTATTAAATCATATGAATTTTCTATCCATCTAAATATATTCGCTAATATTTTGTACTTGATTTGATATTTCATTGAATCTTAATTTATTTTTGTATCGATATTCTTATAAACCTTTTCAACAAGTTAATTGTAATTTTACTCATTACAATTAATTGAATAGTGTGTGTAACGTTGAAGGTAAAATGAATGCATGCAGGAAATATATTAATATTATGAATACAAGAATTAAATAAGGTAATATCAATTATGAATTTATGTAAAGAAAAACAATGCAAATTAAAAAATATATACCTGTTATATTATTTGTACCTTGAAATTTTAATTTACATGGAAAATATCTTGATAATAAACAATAAATAATTAGGGCACACTAAAATACCAAATTTCTAAATATTTATTACTTAGTAAATTAGTTTTTATTAATTTACAACCAAATTATTTTAATACTTACTACTTAGTTATATCACTTGCCAATGTACAAGGATTATAGTTTATTATAATCTTTAAATATTATAATTATTTGTTCACTTCCAGTTATATAAAAATCATGTTAAACAAATAAATTATATCAGCTGATTCGAGTTCATAAAATTTAATATAAGAAATAAATAGTATTTTTATTAAGAAAAATAAAAAAAGAAAAGATAAAATATGGGTGAGAAAAAGTAAACAAAATGATTCATTGTGTGGGTGCATGGGTGAGACCATGAGTATGAGTCTAAAATAAAAATTAAATGATAAAAGATTAAGATATTGTAGTAGATAACACCGATTATCAGTAGGCAGATTAAAATATAACCATAAATCACCAATTAATTGAATGCAAGTTTTTATGTTAATCAAGAACTAATAATTTCAAATTTGATGTACGTATGAAAAATAATTCAAAATCCCAAATTGCTTTAAATAAAAGTAAAAGTGTTAAGTAAACAAATTATTATAATATAAAATAATTAAAAAATATTTCCGCGCAACAAAATGAATGAAAGAGATACGTGAAAAATTCAAACTTAAGTATTGTTATAATAGTCAATGAGAAAATGTGAATTTTTTAATGTGGAATGCAAATAGTGAAATTATATTGTCCGAAAGACATAAGCTCACAACATATGAAAATCAGTGTGATTCTAGGACGAGTTTTGATATCATAATTGAATATATTAAAGAGTTGCCGAGAGAGTTAAATTCAATGAATAAATCTCTAAAACGTCTTAGAGTAACAAATCAAATCGTATATTTAATATGCATAAAGTATATATGTATCAATGCAGATGATTGAAAATATTAATTTAATGATGTAAGAAATAATTTGCATGAGTACATCGGTTATAAAAGTTTATTTTGGCTCTAAAAAATAGATAGAGAAAGATAAGTGAAAGGTTCAAAGTTTAAAGTTTTTAGCAATAAAATAATAAAAGTTATTACAAACTTATAAATAATAAAATGATTTAGCATTATAAATTATATAAATATTGTTTTGAATTAGAAACCAATATGAACTTACAAAATTAAATTTAATAATACAATATCATAAATAAAATGTTAGGAAATTTGTTAGAAATTTTCTTATCTTATTTCTGTGGTGTTAGTGACTCAAAGTGTAAAAGCTACTTTTGTGAGTCTCTAGATTAAGCTTCATTTTTTGTTTCAAAATGTGAAGTCTTATAAGGTCTATGTTAATCGAGTTGTAAGCTGGAGCTGAATTAAATACAGACTGAAGAATCAGTATGGATGCGCTAAAGATTAAGAGAGACCGAATTCAGCAAGGACTTATTAGTCTGGAACTGATAAGTCTGGGTCTTCTTAGTCTGGGACTCACAAGTTTGGGATCTCATCTTAGAACCCGTGAGTCTGGGACTGACAAGTATGAAACTTACCAGTCTAAAGTATCAAGCTTGCCAGTTTGGGGATCGATGTCGAGCTTAATGATGACGTTAGCCAGCATGATGATACCAGCATGGAACCTTAGTTCCATTCCGCATAGAGACAAAAATATTGTGTCTAAGGAATGGTACTGACAAGTACAAACTTTAAGGATTGGAGGTTCTTAAAAATTTGCAAGCCCAAGACTTCAGTCTTGATTCCTCGAACTTGCAAGTCCAAGATTCCTAGGATTGACCAAATATTGTCGTTTTGACATATAGGTGAACAGTCACTGTCGTTGTCATAAAAAGTAGGAAAATGTACAGTACTTTCCGGGAAAAGCTACCTACCCGCTCAGAGGACAGAAACATTGGATTGGTTGAACATCCAATGTGTCTAACAACTACAGAGATTCGAAACTCACTCCTTCGTCTATAAATAGTCGAAGATCTCAACAGATTCATACATTCTAATGCGCTATTAATGAACAAGATGAAACTTTGTTGAGATTTCAACTCAAACGTTCGAGGCTATTTCAAAGCTTTTCGTGTGTCAATGTTGTGAACACGAGACTCAGAACTATTTGTTCTTGAGTTATTCTTGGTATAGTTTCTCTCCAAGAAAGAATACAACAATCAAGTGCACTTCGTACTTAGACTCTTACGGTGATCTTGCTGTCAAACTGACAGTTCTAGGGTGAACTATAAGGACCCTATTTGGCGACAATGAGGCTGCGTGGTGTGCTCACACTCCAAGAAGCTGCGAAGTGAAGGACGAACAAAGTCCCGGACGAGTGAGCTTGTGGACTGAAGGATGAGGCATCCTACAACAAGCAATAGATAGTGGGAGCACTTTGTGTATCCAACACTTTGTGAATTTCCAGACCTGTGTCTAAAGAGTGGACGTAGACCTTTTGGTGTCTGAACGACTATAATCCTTTGTCTTTTTATAGCTTTCATTTACCAGTTTTCGTATCTTAAAACTCAACACTCAAGTGTTGTAGTATAAACTGAAGTTGATCCTTAAGACCATTGGACTTAAAACCCGTACTGAGCTTTGAAAAACCAAACTGACACTCAGTTTGGGTAAGTGCAAGTTTACTATTAAAATATTCCGCTGTGAAACATACTTTACTCTGAAAAATCGGACTAACATAAATTATACTCCCTTTGTCCCACTTGAATTATCACGCTTACCAAATTAGGTGTCCCAATCTAATTGTCACATTTCAAAAAATGATAACTTTTTCACACTCGACAATAAAATATTAATCCCAGTAACTCATTCTACACTCACAACTATTAATTTTCGTGTCGAAAAAAACATGACAATTATAATGGGATGGAGAAAATATATCGAAATAATATTATTTTAATATTAAATTTCCACGCATCGCGTGGGTGCAATACTAGTTGTTTAGATCTAAAATAATAACATATCCCTCATATGATCCCAATATACATATTGATATATATATAGATCCACCAAGTTTACATTTTAGGCATCTAGCGATCCTGATCTATATTGAAACTGGCTAGAATTCAGTTATCTATAGATCATTTTCTGCAGACATAAGAGCTTTTTCCTTTATGTTCGGCGAAAATCACATGTTCTACTTCTACTATATTTTCTTTTCCGAAATCAATATCTCTGATATGCTGCTGCTGTGCAGAAGATCCAAATCCTGATAAATGATGGATTTTTCTTCCACTTTCTTACAATAAATTATTAAATTCACAATTAATTTTCATTATATAAAATCTCATATTCTTATGTTTTTCTTTAACAAGAGATGGGAAGGGAAAATCATATGTCAAAGAGTACAAACTTGTATCTTAAGTTTATTTATTTTTTTTTTTTTTTTTTGAGACTGGATAATGATGCATTCTGTATTTGTATAGAATGCATTTGGATCATAATTCTAATTCTAATTATACTTATATCAAGATTTTTTTTCAAATATATTCAATTATATATATATATATATATATAAGAATTTTTAAATAAGATCTCAACATTAATTTCTTCCTTATGTTAAAAATATTATCTCAAACATTTCATTTTATAATTATTCATTTTTCAAATAAGATTTTTCTGTTGCATTCGGAATTTTTAAAAAGCAGAAAACTGATGAATTTTAATTTGAAGTTGTAATTTTCTGAATAATATTCCACTTGTCTCTTCGACCTTGGACATAAATTTATAGGCATCAAACGTTTTCTCATGTTATACATTTGATATAGTTCAAGGTAATTCACAGTTATAAAATTTCTCTTTGCAGCCTCCATACTTAATTAAAATATACATATAAAAGATTAAGATCATTTTACCCTTATAACCTTAATTATTAAAAATCTTATAAAACAAAATACAACCCCAACCTATCGTTCTTCTTCCTCAAATATGATTTTTTTTTTAAATTCCAAAACTACAGATTAGATGAAAAAAATATACATTAAGAATGATGTTGTAAAACTTATCTAGCGGCGATGGCAGATAAAATTAAAACTCATATTAGCAACCTATTTTTATAAATAAATAGCTGGATGCGTATTTAAGTTTATTATATGTAGTTATAAAAATAGTTGGATGCGAATTTGAGTTTATTATATATAGCATCAGATATCTGCGTGCCCATAAAATCATAAATACTTAGAGATTAGTTGAAAACAACGTTGAAATTAAGATGAGGATTTTCAATATAAAATTCTTAAGAAATTAAGATTTTTTAGAAATGTTAAAAAAGCCCTTTTCTAAATTAAAAAAAAAAATATTGCACAAAACGTTCTCTCCCAACAAAGATGAAGACATGCAGGTAGGGCTGGAAATAGGCCAGGCCAGGCTTTAGCTTAGAAGGCCTGGGCCTGCATTTATTTTAATTAGCCTGAGCCTGGCCTGTTAACTGTGATAGGCCTCTAAATAGGCCTGAGTCTGGCCTTCATAATTAAATAGGCTAGGCTTTCAGCCTTTTAAAAGCCTATATAAGCCTGTATAGTTAACAATTTAGTTTTTCAACTAAAATAAATAAATTGACAAAAACATCAAATGTATAACAATAAATATAAAATCCAAATTAATTCAAATGCTAATAAAATAAACCTTAGCAAATAGAAATTAAAATCAAAGTCCAAATCCAAGTCCAAATGATAAAATTCAAAATACAACTAAAAATGACAATCAAATAACAAGTCCTCCCAATTCAAAGTGAATGACATTCTCAAATCTTAGCAAATTACAAAAATAAGACTTCAAAGCATCCCTTGTTCCTGCTCAAGTTCCTTGAAAAAAAAAAAAAACATATAGATTAGACACAATGTTAAAATTGTATAAACCATTTAAATAACAACTTAAATATTACCTTCTTTTTTCTTCAAACCATGTTTATAACCAAGGTTGCCAATAAAAAAAGATATTGCAAGGAGGGTTGTCTTTGATATTCTACAAGAAAGTAATATAGGTTGTCAAATAAACAACTAAATATTTGGAAGAATAATAGATGCAACAGGAAAATAAGCAAATCAAATAACAATGAGGCTAGCTTCTTACCACTGATCACGTGATTTACTTAGGATGATAACACCACAGATTAGCTAAATAATGAGGCCATCTATCACTATTTGTTTGTTTTACTTTGCTACTGTAGTGATTCAAAAGAAGAAAAAATTTAATTGGCAGCTCGAAAATCACAGAATCACTTAATTAAAACACTTAAACAATAAACAGATACAACTCCATAAAAGTAAAATCACTTAATTTAAACACTTAAACAATAAACAGAAACAACTCCATGAATTCATGTGAAACACAATTCCATTAAATAGAGATAAAGAAAAAAAAACAAGAACTAAATGCAGACAATTTGCTCACTTGCAATGCGACACATAATTCAAACAATGAAAATAAAGTTGAATTGCTGAATTGCTAACCTCGATTGGAAGCCTCAACACTCAAGCCTCAGATTGAATTAGCGCAGCTCAATTTTCAAGCCTCAGATTGAAAATTAAAGTCTAAGAATACAAACATGGTAAAGCAAATTAACTACATGCATAGGAATAAAAAAAATTAAAAAAAAACAACTTGCTGGGAAGGAAGATGACTTACAGCAGTGGCAGTCCAGGTCTGGGCGTGCAGGGCTGAGCCGACTGCGGTGGTGCAACTGTGCAGGTCGCGCGGCGGCTGCTAAAGTGGAGGGCTGGACGGCGGGCAGCTGTGCAGGTCGAGCGGTGGCTGCTGAAGTGGAGGGTTGGACGGCGGGCAGTTGTGCAGGGCTGAGCGACTACGGTCGTGCAGGCTGTAGAAGTGGAGGGTGGGTACAGCCGTGCAGGGCGTGGGTCGCGCGGTGGAGGGCGGGGCGGCAGACCGGCGGTGCTGGATTGCTGGACGACGGTTGACGCGACGTGGAGGGTGTGGAGGGTGAAGTTGAGTGACGGCTGGAGTGGTGGTGAAGTTAGAAATTGGGTAGGGTTTTTAGGGAAAGATATTTTATTAAAAATAATAATAGAAATTATATTTTAATTTTTTTATTAAATATATTATAAATAAAATAAAATATATATTAATTAATTTATGTTAAACAGGCCGGCCTGTTAGAATAAAAAGGCCTATTTTGCAGCCTTGGCGCAGCCTATATAAGTAAATAGGCTTTTTTACTAGCTCAAGCCTGGCCTAAATATTAAATAGGCCGAGCCAGGCCGGGCCCGAAGCAGGCCAGGCCTAAGGCCCCTGTCGGACTGCCTGGCCTATTTCCACCCCTACAGGTATGAGGCAGCTGTAGATTTGTTCTTTGGAAGATAGATATGCGAGGTAGTGGAGGCTGCAAATTTCAGAAAACTGTAAGGGTAAAATTGTAAACTAACATAATATTTTTATTTAATTTAATTTTAGGGGTTGTAGAAAGAAATAATAAGGCTATGTTTAGAATTACCCTAATTCAAAAGTTAAATATTATGTTGATACTGTTAAGATTTTTAGAATATTTTCTTTTAATAAACATTCTAGATATTATTGAACATTAATGCAAAATCAAAATAGAACGACAAACTTAATAAATGATTAATTTTTCATTAATACAATTTGATTAATTTAAAATGAAATTTAAGTTTCATGGTTGTGCACATAGTTTGTTTAGAAACTCTTTTTAGTAGTGGCTACATACGACTGAGCAACGAATTCTTGACAGAAAATTTGTGTGAAACTGTATCACACTTATTAATTTGTATGACAATTTTTAAAAATAATGAATTCAAATATTAAAAACGATGTAATTGTGAAATTATGTATTTTACTATTAACAATGATATATTTATTCAATATAAATAATTAATTAAAATGATATATTTCATTATCTTATAAAATAAAATTTGTGTGATGAATTTTGTTTATTAAATCAAAGCATCAAAAGTAGACAGTCCATAACTTATGTTGTAGCCAATGTGGAAGCAAATGCTTCTTCCATTGAAATTTAAACGATAATCTTGAATCTGATAGTATTAGTGTGTATAACTTACAGTCTTGCAAAACTGCATAATTTAAAAGGTTGAAATTTTATGAAATGTAATAATGTTGCAGAAATCGTAGAAATAATTTTAAATTATCACATTCCATAGCAAAACAATAGTTGATATCAAAGGTGGTGTAGTGAGAGATCTAGAGTCAATTTAACAAACTTATGAAAAAAAAATAAAAAAAATTGCAACTTATACTTTCCTATCATCAATTTGTATGTAAAAGTTGAATCAAGCTCACCCTTTGAGAAGATCTTTAGCACTAACTCCAACCATGGAATGAATGACTTGCACAGCACAGCACAGCACAGCAGCAGGCTTCTGTTTAAAAAGGGACGCGTGTCGTAAGCTGCAATATTCTGACATCTCATCTTCAAACCTATGGCTGTGGAGTTATGAGCAGAGCAGACGATATGGCATTGTCACTCAAGATTGATTTTTTGAAAATGGGGATAAGAATTTCCAGCCATGAATGATCCATTTCCAGTGAGTTTTTTGACAGCTGCAGCAATATTCATAGCATATGAGGCCTCCAATTTGGTCATTGAATCTGCATCTAAAGCAAACAGAATTAGAATAGAATCAGAAAACAAAACTCGTGAAACATAGCATAACTACTAAGTCTACATGGTCCTCTAGTTAGTCAAAATATTTAAAGAAAACACTCAACTAGGCTATGGTGATGCTCCACACTAAGCTCTACTTATCTACTACTCAGAAATCACTTTTTTTTTTTTAACTTATTCTCATCATTTTCCTAACTAAAAATCTTCAGAACTTAATATTTCAGTTTTTACATTACAGACAGTGCCATTTTTGGAATATATATAGACATGCCAGCCAGCATCTATGGTTTCTCAATGTGACAAGAAGAATGAAATTTCATTTCTTATTATTCAATGAACACAACAAAAATAAAATTCCATATCCGTATAGAGAACTAATTCGTTAATACTCCCTTGTTTTCCTATTTTTGGATGCTCCAAATATCCAGACAGGCTTCTAGGTTAGCTCATTTACTAATATACCCTACAAAATATGTCTATGTTGACTGACTCAGTTGGATAATTATTTCAATATGGATAATACAATGCTTTTCTTAATCCTTGGAACAGCCTATATATTTGGGGTGTTTTGAATGAAAGGAGTCTCTCATTATTTTGATAAAATATCACTGCCAAAGGGTTTGATCCCATTATTCTACTATATATAAGCAAACTAAATACGATACATGTTACAATATGAACAGAGATAAAAGGAATTTGGGATAAAAAGATTAATCAAACATTGAATAGCTTCAAGCATAAACCATGAATAAGCACTAATATATTGCTTGGATACTAAACTTTTTGAGTGAATATAAATGCATTAAAAAGCCATGGGAAATACAAGAAGCAATTTGTACCCGGATCTGCTAACTTCGGAAGGATGGAAGGCATGCAGCATAATTGCATCAAGAGAAGCAAAAATGCAACCGCATTGACTATACTGGCGGAAACTTTCTTTTATCAGTCTCAGAGACTCTGTGCTAATGGTCATCATATCCTAAGGGCAGAGCAAATCGTGCATTTGTCATGTGTTTGTAACTTGATCCAGATGAGAGAAGACTTGAATAACGGTTCATGATCCAATAATAATGAGGAGCAAAAAGTAGGAACAAACCACCCTAGGTTTGATTTTGAATATTCTCATTTGGCAACCACTGGATATCCTGTTATACAAAAACCGATCAGTAAAAATCAGACGATTAGAGAGATATATACACAAGATAGTACATATCTGAGGGTAAGTCAACAGGATGAACGTAGAAGAATACTTTGAAACTCCAGACAAAGTAGAAGAGTTCTTTTACTTGTTTCATGTTTCTCAGTTCAAAGAAATAAAAGGTTCAAAGAGATAATTAAAGTAGTCGTATTCAATTTCTCAATTGCAGTTATCTAATTAGAGTATTTAATGAAAGGCATTATTTACAAAGGCATTGTTCTTTGACTATGGCTGATAAAGCTGTGCAATTTGTAAATAAAAACCTTCATTAGAGACAACAATGCAGCCAGCTTAGATTCCTAATGTTCGTGTAAAGTCTAGTTTTGCAGCTTCCAAATGTATAATGTCTTTCTCTTCACGAACAACCAACAACTTACCAGTTCAAAACTACAAGTTAGGTTCCTCGATGGTTAATCTCTAGTTGGTCCATGAAATCACAAGTAATAGAAACCATCTCCTCTATTATCATCTCAAAAGCAGCAATGTAATTGTAGGGCATTTAGATATATGTACAGAAATATCGAATCACCACTGTAAATTGCTTTTACAGATTTTTTAGGCTCCAACCTTCCATATTCTATAGTATGGCTATCAAAACCATTTAAACTGATACGACTGATGCCCATATAGAACTGTATCCAATTCCAATATGTCAGGTCATCTAATTATAAAACCACACTAAGTTGCAAGAATCACACATTCAAACAATAATATAAAACCATGTAGATGGATGGGCTCCAATATAAACATGCTACAAGGCCAGGCTTTGGTTGGCAAGTCAATTTCCAAGGGGTAGAACACCAACACATCCATCGAGAAATATGTAATTTTCAAATAGATAGAAGAAAGAAGGGAAAACAAGAAAATATATATCCTAATATTTAACAAATTAGAAATTTAATCCCAATTTTATTTTGTTAGGGAATTATATCTCATAGTTTACTTCTATTAGAAAAATTTATCCACCATCTCAACCGTTAAGTACCATGTGGTGCTCTGCGCTGACTCACTGCAACATCAATATTATGTGGCATTGACGTGACATTTATCTTTAAATAATAATTTTATGTTTTTATTAATAATTTAAAATTTTAACATATTCTAATTTGATCATTAATGTATTATTATTTTAATGTTTTTGTCTTTTCAATAAGATTTTAATTTTTAATTAAAAAATTATATATATATATATATATATATGTTTATTTTCTTCACAAGAATATTGCTAAAAAGTAAAAAATATCGTTAAAAAATAAAAATATTATTAAAACAAAATTATAAAAATAAAAAGTACATTAATTATCAAATTAGAATATATTACAGAAATAAGAATATTATTAAAAAATAAAAATGCCAGGTCAGGCCACACGACATTTAGGTGGTAGTGAGTCAGGACAGATTTCTCAAAAATAAGTAAACTATGAGATATATTTCCCAAATAGAAAAAAGTTAGGATAAAACACCCTAATCTATTAAACATTGGAATATATCTCCCAATTTTCCCAAAGAAAGAAAGAGCATAACTATCTGCCAGGGAAAGTAATTTTGTTCATGCATGACTATAATATAGCTAGAAGCTACGAGTGCATTAATCCATAAGGTAGATGTTGGAAACTCAACAGCATCATTTCTACTCTTGGACAACTTGATTCTATGGAAACACTATCCAGAGAAAATTAAATAGTATCTCAAAGAAAATACCAAATTGAAAGAACAAAAATAATTACACACAGTAATGATATGAGAGAGGGTAGGAAAAACCAGCATACCATGTAACACAAGCTTTCTGAAAGTACAAGTGCATCTTCCCATCTGTTGACCTTTAAAAGCCCCTTGATGAGATCAACAAACACGGCAAACTCAGGAATATCACCTTTTCCTATGATGTCTGCATATAACTTAAATGCTTCATCAATTCTGCCTGCTGCTGACAGGCTCTCAATTAAAGATGAATAAACATTCTTATGAGTTGATGAAGACGGTGACAATGAGGAGAACTCTTTAAGCAGCTGCAAAGCCACTTCCAATCTTCCAGCTTTTTGAAAGCTATCGATTAACACTTTGTAAACTGGAATAAGGGGAACCGAATCATTCTTACCCATTTCATCCACTAATTGGAGACTCAATATGAAATCCTTGCTGAAGCCTTCAACAACTTTTTGATAGTTTGCTAAATGGCTCGGCCAATATGTTTGTTTCATCTCCTCCAAAAGTTGATAAGCCTCATCCAAGCGCCCAGCACGACAACAGTGGCTTATTAAGACCCTGTATGTGATATAATTAGGAGCACATCCCTTTTTTATCATCTCCTTGAAGAGTTCAAAACTTTTATCCACTTTTCCAGCTATCCCAAAGCCATCTATCATGGCAGTGTAAGTAACAACGTTAGGATTACAACCTTTCTCCTCCATCATCAACATCAGTTTGTATGCTTCAGCTGTCTTCCCAACTTTACATAGACCATCAACCATCTCCGTATAAGTAATAACATTAGGAGCGCAAGAATTTTCTAGCATTTTAGACAATACTTTTAAAGCAAGATCCAGGCGGTTATCTTTAAACAATCTGTCAATCAAAGAGCTGTAAGTGTAAACGTTTGGGGTGTATCCACATTCAGACATCTTAGCAAAAACTTCTTGTGCTTCATCTAGCTTTCCAACCTTGCAGAATCCATCAATAAGAGCATCATAAACAATATGGTTCGGCTCACAGCCTTCAGCCGTCATTGCATCTAAGAGATTTCGGGCCTCTTTTACCCTATGCTTTTTGCATAAGCCATCAACCAGAGCTCCATATGTAACGACATTGGGCTCATTATTACTATCATCAGAAATTCTAAAGTACATATCTACATCATGGGCATTTGGATTTCCTCTCATTCGTTCATATATTGCGCAAGCCTTCTCTAGATTTCCAGCTTTGCAGTAGCC
This sequence comes from Plectranthus barbatus, assembly GCA_026898455.1. Taxonomy (NCBI): domain Eukaryota; kingdom Viridiplantae; phylum Streptophyta; class Magnoliopsida; order Lamiales; family Lamiaceae; genus Plectranthus; species Plectranthus barbatus. Next base: position 125,151 of record JAPKLW010001499.1, on the reverse strand, counting down.
ATCAATCAAGGCAGTAAAAGTGACAACATTTGGGGGGCATCCTTGTGCCAGCATCATCTCAAATATTTCATTCGCATCAGATATCTTCCTTACTTTAAGGTAAGCATGTATAATTGCAGTATACGTGACCACATTTGGAGTGCACCCATCTCTGATCATTTCATCAAACCAGCTACGAGCCTGCTGAATCAGGCCGGCTTTACAGAATCTATCAATCATGATAGAGTAAGTGTACACATTTGGGACAATGCCATTTTTTCTCATTTCTCTGAATAATGAAAGGGCCTTGTCTACTTTCGATGCATCACAGAGAAAGCCAATGACTTTGTTGTAAGTGCCAGCTTCTGGAATGAATCCATTGCCCATCATTTCACGAATTACATTATAAGCTTTCTCATACTTACCAGCACCACAAAGACAGCGAGCAAAATTGCTGACATTGACTCGATTTAATGCTATCCTGGCATCTATCATCTCGCTGTAAGCCTTTTCGGCCAATTCCATCATGTCTGGACTTGGAAGATTGTCATTACCACAAATACTTCCCATTAATATATTATAAACAACATAACCAGGCTTGCAACCACAATAGACCATTTTCTTGAACAGTTTATAGGAATAAGAATGGTCCCCAGATTTGCAGTAGGCGTGGACAAGAGAACAGAATATCTTGGGACTTGGATAACATCCTTCCGCAATCATCATGTTTAGAATCATTTTACACCTGCCCAGCTTCCCTTTATTTAAACATCCACAAAGTAAAATCTTATAAGTCACAACATTAGGAAAACATGAATTCACCCGCATCCTATGCAAGAACTCCATAGCCTCGTCAAAGAGGGAGGCCTCACACAAGCCCATTATCATTTTAGTATATAACAGAGTATCAGGCTGAATCTCTTCAGTCTCAATCATATTTAGGGCATCTCTCCACTGACCGATTTTGCATAAAAAATGCACAAAGCAACCCAATGTATGCATGTCCATAGAAAAACCCAAATTCAACATCTCCCTGTGAAGCAGTAAAGCAGTGTCCAACTTACCAGCCTCCAAGAACACCCGTATCAGCGCATTGTAGGTCACTCTAGACGGCTTGTATCCGAAATCCTTGAGCCTGCCTAACTCCTCTAGTGCCAAATTCCACTGCCCGTTACGGCAACACTTCCTAATCAACACATTAAGCAATCTCCCCAGCACTTCCCCATCATCTTTCTTTATCTCGCGCAGAATATGATCATCAACTCTCTTGTCCCTACCACCGCCTAATAGCTCCAGCAAAGCGTCATACACAGCCAGAGTATGACTATACCCAATTTGCCTCCCAGCCCACATGAAAAACTTAACACCCAATTCATAATCTTGCACATTTCTTAACACATGAACAACCATATTCTCATCGAGCTTCGCCCTAAACTTCCTAAGATATTTCTGGGACTCCTCTCCCAACCCATCATTGTAGTTCGTGATCGTATTTATTATTGAAAAAGCATCGGGTGAGCACTTACCAGGTTCAAAGTCTTCAGCTTTGGCATCATAAAAGGATTCCTTGAGAAAAGAAAGATCTTGTGATGTAAGATATTGGGCGGGAGAGTGTTGAGGTGAGTCGTTAATTTCAATTAATCCTTCAAGATTGTCGTGGGCAGTGAAGAACCTGTACAAGGGTTTGAGTGACTGCAAGAATGGTGCTGGAGAAACTACCGCAGATTTGAGCACTCTTCTGCTCATTCTAACGCAGTCCGACTCCTCTCTCTCTCTCTCTCTCTCTCTCTCTCTCTCTCTCTCTCTCTC